>OW679197.1:152905569-152990264 GCA_940337035.1 Agriotes lineatus
CTGATCCATTCGATATGTATGCAACTGATCCATTAGATACGTATGAGCCTGATCCATTCGATATGTATGCGACTGATCCATTAGATACATATGAGCCTGATCCATTCGATATGTATGCAACTGATCCATTAGATACGTATGAGCCTGATCCATTTGATATGTATGCGACTGATCCTTTAGATACGTATGAGCCTGATCCATTCGATTGGTATGCGACTGATCCATTAGATAACTATGAGCCTGATCCGTTAGATATGTATGAGCCTGATCCGTAAGATATGTGTGATTATGATGACTTGTATTAGCCTGATCCATCAGATCTTTGTGATCAAGATGTCGTGCATGAGCTTGATCCATTAGATCTATGTGATCATGATGTCTTTGAACCTGGTCTAGATCCATGTGATTATAACATGTTTGAGCCTGAGCTAGATCCATATGATTATCTGTGAGTCATCAGATCTGGACTGAACAAGTGTTTGTACTTTTTCCAGCATATAGTTGGACTTATCTGTAATACTAGTAGTTCTGTTACAGTTAATGGCAGTACGAGTATGATATAATTTCATTTGATTATATAAACTCTAAAATATTGTCATATTTCAGTAGCTTTTGTAGGTAAGGTTTTTATGTGTAATATTTCGTAGATTTTAATTGTTTTTGCGGTACTGTTACTACGTAGTGTATTAATATATGTAGCTGACTTCCCAGTTACCTACATTTATTTTCTTATTCTTTACTACTGCTTAATTTTTTTTAGTTTTTGAAATTGATATAATTTGATATATCCTTAAATATTTTTTTACTGCTAAACAAAAGTAGTTTTAACTAGTATTAGTAGTGTTGGATAAAATTTAAAAAACTGTCTGAAAATAATTTTCCATAATGAGAGAAAGTAATTTTATGTGTTAAGTTTTTAATATTGAAATATGTATAAAATAAATACACCAAATTTTCTCATTTAATTCTTTTAGTACCCTAAGGTAGTGTAGGTGTGTATTTTATATCCATATCTGATTTATATTGCAACAGTATTAAATCGATCCTAATGAAAGTTTTATTATATTGTGAGCATTAATTAATACTCCACTAGTGTAAGTGTCAGGAGATGATACAATCTCTCAAAAACATTAATTACAGGAATATTATTGCAGAAAATATGGAGACAATCATTTTTATCTCGTATGCTAGTTGTGATATGTTGACTTCTTGAATGACTTTTCACTTCAATTCTGCTATCGTGATTATTTCTAAAACAAATCTTGTTTCAAATAATGCAAGAATACAAATTTATAGGTGTCAAGTCCAGTGAACAGGTTTACTCAGGATTCATGTTTGAGCAAACGGCATCATACAGTATGGAACCAAGACTGCTAACTGCAGAATGGTATAATTATGTCAAAATCATTATCAAATTTTGGCTTTGTAATTCTAATTTATCTTTCTCTCGTGGGTTGGAACATTACCAGACTAGATATCCTCATCAATAGTTAAGATATCTGGTATTATCGCTGCATAAACCTTTTCTTTTACAAGAAAAGTAGCTCAACTAATAATAAAATCATAGAGTTTTGTTGCATATGAATATTACAAAAGTATAATTGAAGAAAAATTCATGTTCAGTTTACGGAGCTCTAAATAAGATACTAATATGGCAGGTGACATATTTACCGAGGTATTTCATGAAATACATTCATTTGTAGTGTGTTGTCTTACCAGCATTATTCTGAAACCTACTAGAAAAATTGTCTATGTAACAACAGCAAGGGCAAATGGATAGAAGGCCAATAGCTGCGCTGATTACATAAACTCTAAATAAGAGACTAATCTGGCAGGTGGCATATTTACAGTGGTATAAAATTAGGCAGGTTACTATGCTCTTCTAGTTAATTTTCATGGGAAGGATAAATGATACGAGGTTGCATATTCTAGATCTAGAAGTTTTGTGGTTGGAGTGAAGCTTAATGTGTCGTCTTAAAATAGAATGTTATCGAATGTGAATGTATCCTACAAACTACATTCGTGTGTAGTCAAGGGCGTAGCCAGGATTTTATTTTGGGGGGTGCCGAACCAGGGGGAAAAGTTTTTATAAGGATGTAACAGATAGTAACTAAATTCAAATTCATTAGGATAAAAAACGAACAAGAGACAAAATAACAAAAAAAGTGAGTTTTATTATAGCTTGGAACAGAAATCCTCTGTTAGTCATTGTTAACACGTAGACCGCCGCGCGGCATTAACTTGTGCCGCGCTATCTTTTGCTTTAGGTTGCATGGCACACCATCTGTGCCGCGGCCTTGCAATATTATTCTCGTCGTGTGGCACTGCATTCGTGCCGCAGAATCAATGTATTTATATGAACATATAAAATAGGTGGCCTGACGGACCAGATGGAGTCACTTCCCAGGGATTTCTACATTTTGGTCTCTTTTTACGCTAACTTGTTGCTCGCTGTCCTTTAATAATTTATTGTCTATGTAATTTAAGTTTTAAAGTGTTTAAAAATCAAAATTATTAAATTATAGGTTGCGTTATTGCTAAGTTACAAAGCTACAAAACGGCACGCTTCAGGCCGCGCGGCACACATACTGTGCCGCAACATTTTTTTTTTAAACAAACGTGTTAAAATAGTTCGTATGGCTTATTACATTAAAATATCATCATTTATTGATATATAAATGTAATTTAAAAAAAATGACGTAATGGCCTGAGGGACCAAAATTTTTTATATTAAGTGGCGGTCTACGTGTTAAAAACGTAATTTGATGAGAATTTCGGGGGGTGCTGGAGCACCTTCAGCACAACCCCTGGCTACGCCCTTGTGTGTAGTGTAATGTCTATTATCAGCATAATTCTGAAACCTATTAGAAAATCATTGTAGGTATATGTAAAAGAAAGCTCCTTTCATATTTCTGAAATATATAGAACAACAGCAAGCGCAAATGGATAAAACACCAACAACTGCACTGATTACATGAACTCTAAATAAGAGACTACCGTAAAATCGGGTGACTTTGCACGTTTTTGGCGTATTTTTGTCAATATCTTTTTTATTTTTGCATCAATGTTTTTAAGCTTCAAGTATGTTATATTTTTGCATATATGGAATGCATACACGTCATCAAAGTTTTAAAAAATTAATCGCAAATATATTTTTTAATTTTTTTAAATCGTGTGCAAAGTCACCCGACGATAGTGTGACTTTGCAATCGTATAAGATTTGTCGATTTCTGCATTTTAAACCCTTCCCAGGGTGATTTTGCACCTGTAAAAATGTTTTTAAAAAGTTTTTAAATATTTTTTAAAAGTTTTGAAGAATTCCTGCCGTTTTTCGCAGAAAAACTTCACGTTTTTTAACAAATAAACTTTATTTTATAAAAATACAAAAATAAATTAACATCCTCGTATAAAAATAACTTAACACCTATATTTTATAAAAATACAAAAATAAAAAATATAAATTCTGGAAGGTAAGTAGGTATAAATAAATAACTAAACACATATTCTTTGGCATTTTGTGAGCTGACTTGATTTTTAATCTATAAGTAGGAACTCATGTCACAGTCGAACTTATGGATTCCTCTTCGCACTTCAACTGGTTGTTTTAAAACTTTAATAATATCCTGCTCTTTAATAAAGGATATGTCGTCGACTTGTGGGAAAACGAATCCATTTTTTAAACATTTTCTCATAAACTTAATGTTGTATTCTCCATCACAGACTTCAAGGACCTGTCCAATGAAATGTTTGCAACTCCGTTTGGTTACAAACTGGACAATCACGAAATTACCAACAGCCGGGGTGCGTAATTCTGATTCCTCATTCAAATCCATGTTCGCTCCACCTGGTTTCTCTACTTCGTTTTCCCTGTTTTCAGCATTAGTTAGTAAAATCTCATCATCGTCTTCTACTTTATTCGATTCGACCTCTGCTTCATACGATGTCTCTATTTCTTCTACAACTCCGTTTTCTTCGTTGCTTTCTGACGAATGTTCTTTCTCTCTTTCTGGATACAATTCTTCATACGACACTGATTTCCCAGGCTCAATTCTCAACATTTTCTTTTGCCTCCTTGGTGTTGCTAATTTCCCTGAGTTTCCTGTTGCTTTCAAATAATCCAATAGCACATTGTCGATTTTTTTCCCTACTTCATTTGCCTCCAATCTTTTGGATGGCAATTTCTTCAGAACTGCCTTGGGATTTAAAGGGACGATTCCTGTCGCTTTGAACGCGTTTTTGATGATGATTTCTTGGTTTGTGCTTATTTTTTGCAGTAATAGTTTGAGAAGTGAAGGAAATGAAGTTTTACTAACAGTGCTGTTCCTTGGATTTTGCGTTTTATATTCAGTTATTATCTGTCTCCAATGCTGTTTTAATGGTCTAAAGAATCCGACGTCTAACGGTTGTGTTATGTGTGTGGAGTTTGGTGGCAAAAAAACCAATCGAATGTCATTGCGCAGGCACTGTCTCACAACTTCAATTTGTATGTGGGAGGAAAGATTATCACCAATCAGTATTTTACGGCCCGGTAATTCTTTAGCCCACGGAATAGCAATTCGTTCAAACCAGTCTTGGAAACACACCGCATCAAACCATCCCGATTTTGTTCTATTGTACTTTGTATTTTTGGGGCCTCCAATACACCACTGATCGTAAATTCGCTCCGCCTTGTACACAACATAAGGAGCCAAGACTGTTCCGGAGGCTGAGGCAGCAAACATGATTGATATTGCAGATTTGGAAGTATTCATAACTCTCTCTGGATATTTCACACCACGTCGAAATAATTATACATTTTCGTGCCCCTGGATCATCAGTTAGGTTGCTTTCATCATAATTTAGGATGTTTTGGGGTGGCACATCCTTCAAACTTTGGGCCAAATGTTCAAAATATTTTTGCATTTCTTCATTTTTAAGGCACGAGCTTGTTTAATATTTTGACACAGTCTTTGGGTTAATTTGTCAACATGTCGGTCCAAAAAATGTTGAGTGGTGCCCCAAAATCTGCAGTTGCTAACAAAACATCCACAAAGTGTCGTTCCTCAACCTCTGTTAATACTATTTGACCACCTGGTGCACCAGGATGTTTTCCACTTCTTTTATAATATAATGTTCTTAATGGAATTTTATAAGTAGTAGATGCATCCCGGAAGGTCATCCCTTGACGAACTGCCCGGAGCGCAGTCACCACATCCTCCTCGGTGTAGTTCTGGTAATGTCGCGCTCCATTTTTTTTTTGTACTTTCTAGGCATTTTTCTGCAATAAAAAGCAAAAAAAACAATAAAAATATTGATTTACTACAATAAAAACATATAAAACTGACTATGCAAAGTCATCCCACAAAAAAACAGAAAGTGCTTCATTTCATAAATTCATTGAAAAACAGTATGAAACGTTGTAAATTAATTCTGATTTAGTTTTTTACTAATGTTGAAATATATAAGCATTCTATACCCAAGTCCTTGATTGTGCAAGACATTTGTATAATTCTGCAGATCCCTTAGCATTTCACTTACTCGCAGAATTCTTGTCGCCAAATGTCCACAACGGCTCCACACCACGTCTGGGCTCGCACTGAACGTGTTTGAAGACACAGCTGCACGCACAGGTGTCCAGCAATACTAACAACTCCAAAAAAATTATGACGAATATAAATCTCTTTTTTTTGCAAACTCACCCGCCATTGCAAAGTCACCCGATTTTACGGTAATCTGTAAGGTGGTATATTTACAGTATTATAAAATTAAGCAGAACATTATGCTCATCTATATAGTTAATTCTCAACGTTGAGATACATCAGAAGGATATAATGAATGATACGAAGGTTACATATTCTACAAGATTTGTGGTTGGAGTGAAGCCTATCGCGTCGTCCCAAAAATAGTATGTTTTTGGATGTATCTCACAAAATACACTCGTGTATAGTAGGTATGTTACCTACTGTCAGCATATTCTGAAACCTATTAGAAAATCGTCTATGTACCGGAGAGTTCCTTTTATAATTCCGAAGTATGTAGAACAGCAAGCGCAAATGGGTAAAATGACAACAATTACGCTGATTACATAAACTCTAAATAAGAGACTAATCTGGCAGGTAGCATAATTACAGGGTATACAATTAGGCAGGACGTTATGCTCATCTAATTTTTAAGGTTGTGATACATTGGAAGGATATAATGCAGTGGTGTAACTTCAGATTTCGGGCCCCTCCATAAAAATTTACTGCGAGTCCCTCATAGGTCCTTAATAAAATAAAGTGACAAAAACATCAATGAATATTAATATTAATAATAATAATAATACATTGATATGATACGTGTGATGCTTGTATCTCTATCTGCTATATAATATTTAGCATGTAATTAATTTTTCTTAAAGCTTGTCCTTTTTATTTGCAAATACTTGCTTCAGCTAACTATAATTACTTTTTATAATCGAGAGCTCTTATTTTCAGGGTGGGTTCATCAAAATCTAGTTCTCTTAATTGACGTAATAAAATTATATTTTCAAAATTTGTTTTACTTGCAATGACATTAAACGTCAAATCCAACTTTCAACTTTACCAAACCAGGTATTGACAATTGCATTTTCACAATTACACACATCTTAATCAATTCAAATCAATTTAATTATCACTTCGTATTATCTTGTTTCACTAATTGATCTTTATTTAAAATATTTCAATATTAATTGCTAAAACAAACCTTGTCATTTATTAAGCCTATCCTGCTCCAAATCCAAACACCAGTGCCTCCTGCCTCGACTGATCCCAATGTCACCCTACTTGACACCTACTGCTCAATCCTGTCAACCAATTCACCATCCTGCTGACTCCGGTTGCAATCCCTCTATCAAATGTGAACTCCTAATCCAACCACTCCTGGTAAGTTTTCAAGTTATAACAGCAACAGCTCTTATCTGATTTATTCCTTAGGTACCTAATCTTCGATACACCGCAGTCCTCTCTGAACTGTTCCAATTCTGGTAGTATTCTCCCAAAGCTCGTACTCATTGAATAAGTTTACCTCGACACAACCAGCCAAAATCAACAGCTAAGATGATCTCTGTCCTCCAAAACTGGTTCCTCCTATTGACTGCTTTTATCCAAATACTGCTTCCCTGCTGTCCGGCTACAGTATCCTTCCTAAGTTCCAATACTGGTCAAACTCAAGCCACTCAATTGTTCCAATCAACTCCTGGTACGTTTTAATAGTTTAATTATCCAAATCTAATCTTGTTTATTTCATAGATGACATTCTGCACTCCAACCAAATGACAGATCTCTTGTTCCAATAGAACCACCAATGTCAATTACTTATAATAATGATGTATTTAAATGTTACATTCACCAATAAATCCAATTCAATAGTACTTTAATATCTTCCTTATAATTCACAGTTTAAATAATCCCTCCAGTTGATTACCCAGTATTTTCAATATTAATATTTCATTTCATTATAACCACCTCGTAGCTTTTAGTATAGCCTTACCATTTGGCTTTTTACCAAATAATTATACAAATTAGGCAGCAATTTCTAGTTTTTTAAATTATAAATCACACCTTGCAAAATTACAGATACATTTTTCGTTGAGTTTCTTTATGTAACTACTGTTTTAAACAAATTTTGATTTCCACTAGCTACAATTATTATAACACTCTATCTAAAATTAAATATAACAATATTACAGAGTTATTATTAAGCAAATACAATCATCAATCGTAACCTTGGCTTGTTCTTTTATACCTTGACTGCAATCAACACCCTTACATATTCAATTAATGCCTTACGAACTTCTTACCTCTCTTATGTTTCAATTGATTTATCAACCTTAACATCTTTTCAAGATTTAATTAAACTAATTCTCCAAATTTATTCATTTTTTAAAATATTTCATTAATGTAATCAATTAATCTTTCCTCATGTATCATAACAACATATAATAAATAATACCAATAAGATTAGGCACTACAAAACAATGTTTTAACTAGGATGCTACGTCTGGCCTTAATGTTTGCAAAATCGGTAATAACCTCTTGCCATTTCATTTTATCAGCTATCTCCGATTTAAAGGACAATAAAGAAAGGTTTTCCAATATTTCCTGGTGCATACTGTTTTTAACATAATTTTTAATTTAGAGAAGCTTCTTTCAGCTGAAGCGACGAAAACAGGTAATGTTAAAAATAATAACAGTGTTGTCGCAATTTCTGAAAAAAAATGATGATGAATTCCGATTATCAGCTATTAAAAACTTAGCAAATTGTTTCACGCTTTTAAACTCTTTACTTTCAGTTTATCTAAATTACAAGTTTTTTTGCAAAGGAACAAATATCTATAAGAAATGAAGGTGAAATATCATTTTTATAAAATATTTGGAAAAGCTGTTGCTTTGGAAAAGAAATCTTTCACAGTACTTTCGGACAAAGTCTTTGGCTTAAAAAAACTAATAAGGTTTGCCGTTTGAAACATAGATTCAAATCTCTGACTTAACTGAGTTATTGTGATATCTAAAGCTCTATAAAAATGCTGACTTCAAAATACTTATTAGAATCAGATCATCTTTGATCTTCCAAAATTTCGTCAAAATGTTTTTTAAATTTCGGTCTGCCTTTATTTTTACATGTAGGATTTATGTTTCAGTGGTTGGCTAAATTCGTGGCTTCTAATTCAACACTAAGGTACTCATTTCGATATTTCTTTAAATATTCTAGAATCTAGAGATTTTCTAAAACTTGTTATAGCTTCCATAAAATCCGTGTCTGGATCCTGTAGCAATTTTGAAGTTATGTCCATTTTCTCCAAAATTTTATTCACAAAAAATCATAAAATCCAAATTATCGACGCTGGTTACGATTCTTCTCTTCAAATCGCATTCTTCCTTTTTTTATGATAATATTATTTTATTAAGCCGGCAGTACGGCTGAGTGGTATTGCACATCTCACGGCAATTGTAAAAGTTAAGCGCCAGTTCGCTTGGTCAGTACTTGGTTGGGTGACCATCTGGACAGCGGGGGTAGTGTTCTAGCCAGACTGGCTCCACTACCTCAAGTACCACCGCCGAATTTAAAAATGCACACACCCTCAGCGGCTCGGTCCGTCCGGCACCCCGACACTGTGTAAACGGTATTAGGGGTAACAGATATATTATAACGTAATTTAATTGCTGTGAGAGTTGGCCTTCTGGACGACCATTTAGGGTGAAATTTCTCTAACGTTGGCCCGTAATGCAACTTAAAAGATCTCAACGATTTATGCTTGATCCAAAAAAATTGTATATGTTTTGAACAGTAACAAAAAAAAATTTCCCTTACACCTTTAATTATATCATTAATCACCAAGTTGAGGTTGTGCGCAGCCCAATGACCGTAACACTTCGTGATTGGTTGAGTAATGACTGGTTTGACGCATGCGCCAATATTTAAACGAAATAAAAATAACATTTATCTACGATAGTGTGTAAAATCGTCTTTTAGTTGGCAGTTTTAAGTTTGTAAAACGACTGTTTAATAACATGTTTTCATTAGTTTACGTCGTCAGTAGTTACGTGTTTAAAAAATTTCATTAGGCACGTTATCAGTAGCAACGTGTTTTAAAATTTTTAAAACAAGCAAAATTACGACCGGTTACTGGTAATCCTAATTTACATTTTTTTTTTTAATATTTACCGTGTTTTCTAGATTCTATTGTAGATAAAATATTGTACGATACACATGCGTAAAGCATCTTTTGTCACTCGCGGGGCTTAAAACGCTCGCTCACTCGCGTTTTAATTCTACCCCGCTCGTGCCTAAAGAGTAGCTTTACGCACTTGTATCGTAAATTACTATTTTATAATTGAAAATGTTTAACGTCTACTAAAAGATATTAAAACTTCAATATTCACCAAGTTAAAATGCACAAATGTAAACAATGATCGACACATTGTTAATGGTAGCATTTGTTCGCGCCTGTACGGGATTGTAGTTCATAAATTACCTTACGGATGAGGCAATCACGATACAGTTGGCATCTCTGCTGCTAACAGAATGTCGTTCAATTATAGAATTCTGACAATACGGCGGTATTAAGACAACTCAAATCAGGTTGCAGAAAATTCGCCACTTTCATTACCCTATGCCCGATATTACAAAACAATTCATGTCAGCTTGAATTTAAAGGAAGGCAGTTCAAAACTACTTTTTTGCACTACTAGTCTCATAGCGCATCGTTATTGGCCTATTTTTAGGTCGTGAAGTTGATTTTCTCCACCAAGGGAGAGAAAGTAAAATAAACAATTTTCACCGTGGTAACTAATAAATTGCTAAGTTACCAAATATGACTATTTTAATTTTGACGTTTTAAAGAGCTGTATTGTCAGGTTGACAGTTAAAATATTTTCGAAATTTGTTGGGAATTTAGGTATTAAGCTGTTTGGTAGTGCAAAAAATAGTATATACACCACGGTAGCGAATCGTCTTATAACCTTCGCGCTGCGCGCTCAGTATCTAATATGCGCTCAGGTTATAATACTGCGCTTCGCTACCTTGATGTATAATATACTATTTTTCCACGACCGGTAGTAGAAGTCCGTTTCTATAGCATCAAAATTGTCACAGAAGTAGAACATTTGCTCCCTAGAGACTAAATAAGACAAACATTTCCCTAGGGAGTTTTCATTATGACTGACACAACAATTATGCCAAATTCGAGGTTATCAGGTTAGGTTTTGCGTCAGTTTTGACAGAAACTGACCCAAAACTTAACCTGCTAATCTCGAATTTGACATAATTGTGAGCCCTTATCATAATGACTTACAGTGCCACCAACTTTAAAATTTACCATAGGCTACTAGTTTTAAAATAATTGTAACTAAAATGTCAATAAATGACGTTTAAAAAAACGGGTTTTTCGTTTTTAATCTTCCTGCAACGTGAAAAAAATAGTATATGCAACTCGGAGAGAATGCTATTTTGCTTCAGTGCAATTTCTCTCCCTCATTGCATAATCTACTATTGCCTTTTGCGTGGACATCCCATTATGACAAATAAAAATAGGAAGATCTTTTCCTGTTTGCAGTTATTGAATGAAAGAGAAAGAAAATTAAGGGGCTCTTCGGGGCCCCTTAGACTCAGGACCCTCCCGCGGTCGCGGGGTCTGCGGGTACCAAGTTAGAAGTTAAGCCACTGATATAATGAATGATACGAGGGTCACATATTCTAGCCGATTTGTGGTTGGAGTGAAGCCTATCGTGTCGTCTTAAAAATAAAAGGTTTCTGAATGTATGGTTTGAAATACATTGGTGTGTAGTGTGTTTAGTATGGCTAGAATGATGTAGCGGAAAGCTCCTTTCATGATTCTGAAGTATGTAGAGCAACAAGCGCAACTGGGTAAAATGACAACAGCTACGCTGATTACATAAACTCTAAATAAGAGACTAATCTGGCTGGTGGCATAATTACAGTGGTATAAAATGAGGCAGGACATTATGCTCTTCTAGATAATTTTTAATGTTGAGATACATGGGAAGGAAATAATGAATGATACGAGGGTCACATATTCTAGACGATTTGTGGTTGAAGTGAAGCCTATCATGTCGTCTTAAAAATATAATGTTTTTGAACGTATCCTACAAACTACATTCGTGCAAAGAGCATATTTGATTCGTTTGTAGTGTAATGTCTATTATCAGCATGATTCTGAAACTTATTAGAAAGTCATGGTCTATGTAGTAGAAAGTTCCTTTTACATTTCTGATATATGTAGAACAAACAGCAATCGCAAATGGATAAAATGCCAACAACTGCACTGATTACATGAACTCTAAATAAGAGACTAATCTGTAAGGTTGTATATTTACAGTATTATAAAATTAGGCAGAACGTTATGCTCATCTATATAGTTAATTCTCAAGGTTGAGATACACGGGAAGATTATAATGAATGATAGAGGGTTACATATTCTACAAGTTTTGTGGTTGGAGTGAAGCCTATCGTGTCGTCTTAAAAATAAAAGGTTTCTGAATGTATGGTTCGAAATACACTAGCGTATAATGTGTTGCCTATAGCTAGAATAATCCTAAAACCTATTAGAAAATCGTTGTTTATGTAGCGGAAAGCTCCTTTCATGATTCTGAAGTATGTAGAGCAACAAGCGCAAATGGGTAAAATGACAACAGCTACGCTGATTACATAAACTCTAAATAAGAGGCTAATCTGGCTGGTGGCATAATTACAGTGGTATAAAATGAGGTAGGACATGATGCTCTATTAGTTCATTCTTAAAGTTAAGATACATGGGAAGGATATATCGACTGATACGAGAGTTGCATATTCTAGAAGTTTTGTGGTTGGAGTGAAGCCTATCGTGTCGTCTTAAAAATACAAGGCTTTTGAGTGTATGGCTCGATATACATTAGTGTATAATGTGTTGCCTGTAATCAGCATGATTCTGAAACCTATTAGAAAATCATTGTTTAAGGAGCGGAAAGCTTCATTCATGATTCTAAAGCATGTACAACCCTCAAGCGCAAATGGGTAAAATGCCAACAGCTACGCTGATTACATGAACTCTAAATAAGAGACTAATCTGGCTGGTGGCATAATTACAGTGGTATAAAATGAGGCACGACATTATGCTCTTCTAGTTAATTTTTAATGTTGAGATACATGGGAAGGATATATGGACTGATACGAGGGTTGCATATTCTAGAAGTTTTGTGGTTGGAGTGAAGCCTATCGTGTCGTCTTGAAAATAGAATGTTTTTAATGTATGTGGCGAAATACATTAGTGGGTAGTGTGTTGTCTATTGGCAGCATTATTCTGAAACCTATTAGAAAATCGTTCGTTTATGTAGCGGAAAGCTCTTCCTAATTCTGAAGTATGTAGAACAACGACAGGCGCAAATGGGTAAAACGCCAGCAGCTGCGCTGGTTACATGACTTTTAAATAAGAGAATAATCTGGCAGGTGGCATATTCGTAGCGGCAACGTTCGCTCGTGGGAGATAATCTGTGGAATTCAACGGCAAAATGGAACTTTCGCCGGCAGATGCGCCTCCCGCGGAGCCCCCGGCGTAATGTGCAAACCTGCGAACGCGTAGCTGGCGAAAATCGGCCGATCGCATCTCCCCCTCGCCGAAAATATGCGAACTAACAGGCGTTGTTAAACTTTGTGGAATGCGGTATGTGGGATGGACCTTGAAGCATTCCACAGTCACATAGCGATGTTGGTGTTTGATGCGACACAGTTACATCTGCTGCGGACAAATAAAACGATGCGTTTTTAGTAGGGCCGCGGCGAGGAGATGCCGCAGTTTTCGGGGGCGAAGCCGCAATCGCGCGACAGCGTCCGCAGCCTAACACAGGACAAGAATACAAAACAAGTCCCAAGTTATACACTTCATCGTTCGGTTGTGTTAGTACTCTACTCGCATTCCTTTCCCGAGGTTGCGTGTTACGATTGGCCGAGGCCGCGTGACGTCAACTGCGACCGCTCATGATAATGTGGTATGCAACATGGCCGAGTAGTTCGTGGTGTGTGTGAGTGTTGGTTGCTGTGAATTTGGATGGATTAGCCGCTGAAACATGCCGAGAAGACGGAACGGGGAGATCCCCTTGCCCGAGGGATGGGATTTCGCGCGGGACTACGACGGGAAGGTCTACTTCATCGATCACAACTCCAAGAAAACTACGTGGATCGACCCGCGGGACAGGTAGGTTCAGCTGCATTCCTTCGCCTAACAATCTCTTCCAACACCTCGCAAGCAAATGCCAGTTGTCGGCCGATTTTCGGGCCTCGCGGGCCCACCGCCCCCTGGCTGCCACCCCCGGGTCACCCTCTCGCCGCACTTTGCGACCCCAGCGCAATTTCGCCCAGAATTGCGCTCGGCTTAATTGAGAAACTGATTTGTTTAATTAAGCGGCCAGAGGAATTTCTGTTTAAAAAACATCGGTGAATGTGCTGCCACCGTTAGGAAAATATGCGAGGGAACGCTTAAATATTAGATTGTTGTGTCTAAAAATATTTACAACTTTTCCGTGAACGCGTCCTGCGTCACTGATTAAATTTACACGAATATATTATGAAACCCTTAAATTTCGAAGACGTTCAATAAACATTTGTGTGTCGTTATGACATTTTGTTGAAAACTAATAGAAACCCTAAATTTTGAACACGTCCAATAAATATTTGCAGTCATTATGGCATTTGCCGAACAGCGAAAACTAAAGGATGAAAACGAATAGAAACCCTTAAATTTCGAACATGTCCAATAAACATTTGTATTATGACATTTTGTGGAACAACGCAAACATCTGAATGATGAAAACTAATAGAAACAATAAATTTCGAACTCGACCAATAAACATTGCGGTCATTATGACATCTTGTCAAACATCAGAAAGATGAAAACGAATGTATACCATAAATTTCGAACTCGATTAATAGGCATTTGCGTATGACTTTCATCTGAGTGTGAAAACATCTGAACATTCGCACCCTTATATTTCCGCATAATTGAGGACCACCGCATGATTTCGTCATTCTTCCCGAGCCGTTCGGTGTCGAACTAGTTCAGATTAAAATATCCGTCGTGGTTACCAGGCAAGAGACGGCTTGGCGTCGGCGGCGTCGGCTGGAGACAACCACCGGGATTTGATTTTACGACTTTATTTATTTTAGATTTGGAATTCACTTGTGCTATTTAAATGTCAGCCCGAACTGCAGATGGTCGCGCGAGGCGGCCGCAGCTGTGCTGGTATTTAAATTCGAATCGCGTACACCAGAGATGCGGTTGCTCGGGAAAAGTGCACAGATAACAAATGAATAATATCCGTGGTTAGAACAAATGAACGACGTTGAGGCTGCTGAATACTAAGGGGAAGCACCAGGGTGCAGTTGGCGTTATTTAAATGGGCGATAGATACTAAATAATGAAGAACGTCTCAAACCTACCTATTTCTATCATGCTTTAAATCAAACCAATGACGGGGTGACAAAAAATTGTTCTGCCCAAATGGACGAAACAAAAAGAAAATCCCAAACGGGAATAGAATGAAGTTCATATGGATCTGACTTTTGATCCACAATGAACTTCCTTATTCTCCTAGGGAATAAAGTGGCACTTTATTCCGTCAGCCTGCCGTAGTTATTAGCTTATTCTTATTCGTGACATAGGATGAAGGTGGGTGAAATGTGACGAAATTGTTCTTATTTTATAATACAAATTGTAAGTACCGAGTGGTTGGTCATACTAGATTAAAACACCATAAACACCACTATAGTTGTATATTTCACAAATAAATCGATCTCAATGTTACCCCCTAGTTTAGGGCAAATCGGGGTAAATATGATACACTTGATGTTAACAATGAGACATGCTAAACAAGTCCTCATTTAAAGCAATGTAGCAAATTAGATATATTTTTGATTCATTTTAATCGAAGAAACATTTCACTACATGTACTTTTTTAAACGTATGGGAATGAAAACATAATTATTATTCTAAACCCAACAGGTTTTATTTATTTATTTATTTAGATTTTATTTATTTACCTATTAGAGATATAACAGGACGATCCTAACACAATATCCACTTATACATTAATATAAAACTAAATGTACTAGGGATGTCGGCGGGTACCCGGGTACCCGGGTCGACCCGGGTAATAGTGAACCCGGGTATATTTTCAGGACCCGGGTACCCGACTAGTAAATTATGTAATTTATAGAAAGTCGGCCCTTTTCGGAGAAGATGATAAAAACTTAAAAACAATAGGAATAAGCTCTAGAAAAACATAACCATGGAGTAATAACCAGAATCGCCCCATCCCATACCACATGTTTCTTGTTTCATATAATAAATTCGCTTCACGGAAATATTCAACCCGTCAATGGTACCAGTACGCGTCAGTATGAGATGAGTAACATAAACATCATCTTTGTAATTTTGATGCTGCTACGAATTTCGAATAAAAAATCGTGTACTTGAATTTGATAGCACTTGGATGTGTGATAATATTTACAAATAACAGACGACTTGCAGTTTGAATTAGGGAGTAGGTACTATTTCAATTTAGTTCAATTTACAACTAGCGGCGTAAAGAAATAGTAGCTGGTACCTCAGATGTTCCGATGTACGCTAACATTTTTGCAGAGCCGGATTAAGGGGGGGGGGCTAAGGGGGCTGCAGCCCCGGGCCACCGAATTTCGGGGGCCTCGAAAAGATTCGAAGGTTATAATCTAGTGCGGTTTCTAATCATTTAGATCCCTTAGTACCCGTTGCATAAATGGGAATGGGGCCTCTAAACAAATTTAGCCCTGGGCCTCACATATCCTTAATCCTGCTCTGCATTTTTGTTATATATTTCGGGCACCCGAGGGTACCCGGGTACTGTTTTCGGGTACCCGGGTTTGATTTTAGACCGGGTACGACATCCCTAAAATGTACCATTACTTTAAATGTGAAAACTAAAAAACTGCCCAACTCACAAAAATATACACGGTTGCAGATATGAAATTTTAATAAGTAAAATAAAAGGAACAAAATTATATAATGCGAATATTAGTGTTTAAGTACATATCTAGTTAAAGAAACTTTTCCAAAAACATTCATTTTTTAAGCAAATCCGTAACTAACACGTGTGCCACATAATTGAAGTTTTGCATATGGAAGTTTTAATATTATATTTTCTTTGGAGATAACTTGACGTTTGAATCAATAGGACGAAACTGCGTTTTGGTTTCATCTATAGATTTTAAGATGACCACAAATTAATTTTGTGACCCTCAACCACCTCCACGGTCGCCTTTTCCCTGCATAAACCTTCCCGATTCTCTAAGGAAGATCAGGATATCAGCCCTTTGATATTACTGCACCAACAGTTTTAAACCTCAGTCGCTGTTACGCCTCACATTCTCCCAAGTAGTGGAAGGATGTATCCTCATCTCGCCTACATAATTCACCAAAACAAAATCGGCTACTTTTATAAAAACCATCATCAGTGTCTTATCAAGCTTATGTCTTCCTCACCATCAGTGCTTGTGCTTAATTTTTCTTCTGCGTACCTATTTGTAGGTTTCTTTGTAGATTTATTATTTTACGTTTTATAATCATTCGTGTTTTGATTTTCTACCTGGCGGAGGGATGCAAACAGTGCAAATCCCATCGATGATTATAACTGTACTTACCGGGGGTGGCCATCCGCCCCCTTAGTATCTCGTTGCTACGTTTACTGGTTGGATTTTTGCTAGTACTGCCCAATATTGACCCTATAGGCCAACTATTGTTACAACCCCTGCAGAGTCTGTAAGTGCGAGGTGCTTACTAGTCTTTTGCAGTAAAGCACTTATCGTAAATTTTGCTCGGCTGTTAATCACTGCGGAACAGCATGCATTCCGCAGGATCACTAGGCGGAACAGCATGCATTCCGTGGAGTCCACCCTTCCCAATTATCATATAATCACCCAGCACTTGTAATTTCCAAAAAACTACCAAACACTATTCAACTAATGGCGATGGTACGTACATTTTACAGTAGCTACCATCTACCTCATTAACTAAAGATACGGATTCCAGCGCTCGGCAGTTCGCATCACATTTTTGCAGCTTATTACAGTATAATTAATTACTGGTTCGCGTATGGCATAAGCCAACAAACTACGCAAAGCAGCCCCCTGTCGCCCCCAAACGTTCTGTCCAATTCAGAGTTCCATCTCTCACCAGCACACAGTCTTCGACACGCTGCATTTGGTTGCAGCTGCAGTGTTTAAAAACAAGAACTCGTGCCTTAACGTCTAATATATTTTTTAAGATTGTAGTATTACATTTTACTGAATAAAGTATTCCAGAAATGGTAAACATACCTCTAGTCATTAAAACTTAAAAATAATGCACCTTCAAACTTCAAATATTTTAACCCTAAAAGAAGCACTTTATTTAAATGTTGTAAGATGTTTCCAGCAACAGCTTTATCCTGTCTTTCACAGCCTGACAACATTTAGCAAACCATTCGAAAGATTGCAGTGTTCATCGAGCCCTTGCTTGAAGAAGCGTACATTGTAGTAGGCAAATCGTTAAATTTCTCTTCAGCATGTTACACTATTAATTGTGGCAGAGCTTCTCCTGAGGCTGATACACAAGCTATGACTGTTTTATCTATCACTATCAGCAGTTTTTGGTCCTTAACAGCATTTTTGTAGGTTCAGTGGAGAAAATAGTTTCATCTAAGTTCCATATACAGTGGGAGAGTTGTTTAAGTTTCTGTCATGAATGGTTTTCTTTTTCTTCTTCAGGGCGCAACAAATCAGTCCTTTTCTGGTTTAGAATCCATTAATGAAGTGTTTAGGTCATTTTGTTGTAGTCAATTTTGGACAATTTGATAATATCTGCAATTTACGTGAAAGATCTTCTTCAATTGCATTCGTTAATATGTTTTCGACCTTGTTTTTGTTTTTTATACCCTTTAATCTCCTCCCCTAATTAGTGTCTCATTATTACCGTTGTCATAATTGCCACTCTAAATAAAAACAATAAAATGCACAGGCTAACGTCATTCTCTGGTCGTTAAACACACCTTTACAACTAGGTACTTTTAAAACTGATTGAATTCAACACACACGTCTCCAAAAGTGATTTTAACCACCTTCACCGAATTTCGATACATAATGGACGTCTTTATGCCCCGTGGGATTAAAGTGGCACTTTATTCCCTCACAGCCTACCATAGTTACTACTTTTTCATGGCAATAACAAATTTGTTTCCTTGACAACAGATCAACTAACTACTAGATATTAGGTAATTATTAATTCACCTTGAATTGAAAATCAAGATATCCCTTTGGTCGCCCCAGGCATTACGTACAGTCTCAAGATTAAAATCGTACTCCCTTGGTGCTTTTTTACCCTCAGAAAGAAATTAAACAATCGAAGAATAAACCGTTACGAAAATATAGGTTTAAAAGGACACCCCGCAAATAGCAATGGGCGAAACAAAGTGAAATAGAAACACCAACAGTTCCTTATAAAATGACAGCTTTAGTGTTTAGAAATTAGAAAAAACTAAAATATAGAAAACAAACGAATAACGGCCCCAGTGTTTGAAACAGATGAATAGCTGTGCCAGTGTTTGAAATAAACGAATAATTTAAATGTTCCACGTTGCGGTAGTAGGAAAAAGGGGAAGTAGTAGACATAGGAACGAAATAGGTCAAAATACTAAACGCCTTCCTTACTATTTAAATTAATGTTAATTCCCGTAAAATTTAACGATTAATCGCAATTGGCGACAATGTGTTAATTACGTAAACATTGTGTAAACGATTGTAACAGAATTAGTGCTTAATGTGGCGAATTAGTGGCGAAGGTGGCATTTTCGAGTGCTAATTGCACGGCCGTTTTCTTCCGCACTTTAGCCCTAACGTAACGCGCCTGCAATCGGTTTGGGTAAATACATTGAAGTATGTGTAAACAAACATCCGCCGAAGGTTATTCGCTAGTTTTGATGTCGTTCGGATCGGAGGAATTTTATTCACTGGCGAAGGAAGTGTGCGCCTTGTAAACAAACTGACCTTGAGATTGGAATGAGAAAAATTCGTACCTTTATAATGATGCCCATCGGACTGAAAATTAAACGCTAGTTAAATTGTGACCTCCTTGCGGGTTCGCGGCTTGATAAATCACCGGCGGGAGAGGCGCCGTTCAAAATCCCGTACCCAAGAATTCCGAAGGATTCTGCGTTGTTTGCCGTTTCATGAGCCTTTTCGTGTACTTGCTCCGCGGAATGCATGAGATGCATAGATGCATGCGTGATTGACGTATATTATTTCAAGATGTTCGACAATTTACCAGTAAATTATGAGAATAATAAAATAGATCATACCGTAATTATTTTGCGAAAATTTCAATTATCATAACTCGACGAAGTGAGCGTACGTGCTAAAATAGTCATTAGCAACTCATACGCGAGCGTTATCGCAGGGTGAGGCTAGGTTGAGGCTGCTTGAGCCTTCGTTTTGTTGGCTCCCATTGAATCGTAAAATATCCTTATCTTTTAACCTAGTTCTTGCCGCTCTGCACATCTGAGGTTTTTATAACTTTTATCAATATAGTCATCCCCCAAATCAATGCACTTGCGCCATTTAACCTGCAGAGTGTATTCCAATTTAAAAAAATCGACGGCCTCCTTCAAATGCTCCTCTGTTGTAAAACGACCGCTGATGTTTTTCTTAAGATTTCTGAACAGATCGAACTGACGACGCCAAATCCGGTATGTGGAAGTGGAGATGAATGTTCCAACCCTATAAAGTGGCATTCCTGCAGAATCGGTTTGGTTGTGACGTTTTCTGGACAATAGGTTTTTGGGTGTATTATCTAAGGTCATCAAAGTATACATTTTCTCTGTTTGGCTCTACAGTTCCATATAGACCTGGGTCCTTCTTATGATTCCTCTCCATTCTTCTCCCTGCTGTGCTTTGGCCTTCCAGTTTTAACTATTTTTTGCATCTTCCACGTTTTTCGCCTATCTTGGCACCCCCTTGTTCTCGTTCTCTCTTGATATACTTTTCTTAATACTTGGTTGCCGTCCATTTTCTCTACATGTCCGGCTACTATTTTTCAGGTTTGGCAAAATACAAAAAAACATTGTTTTGTTTAAAACATTGCTTTTAATTCTGGCAATTGTGGTAACTTATATTTAGTAGATAGCTCAAGTAATTAATAAAATTCACTATGATACTGAATTATTATGAATAAATGCAGTAAATATATTAGTTTCAATTCAACTTTCAGTTACTGTTTGCATTTCTGGCTGGACGCACGATGTTCTTATCACATTTTTAAGTAAAGCAATATTTTAAAATTTGTTAAGAAAGGCTAAAGTTTTATTAAAAATGGTTTCGAAGGAGGAGAGTAGAACCCGTTCTGGAATTATTTATAAAACTAGAATCAGATAACAATTAATGCGGAATGTGAAAAAACGTAGCAAAAAATGGCGAGTTTAGTAGCACACTTGAAAACGCAAAGATAAATTAAACACCATGTCACCAAAATATGTTTATAAGAGTCTCTGGATCCCGTAATGCTGCATACATTGGTTAACCAGGACGTTCAGTAAAAACTTATCTCTGAACACCGGCGTTGCTTCAGGTCGGGTTTTGTTTCATCATCGGCCATCGTCGAACACCAACGCGATACCGGCCATAAGATCCATTTCGATGAAACTTCTATTATCTGCGATCTCCATTCTTTTTTAGCTGAAGCCATTGAGATTTACAAACAGTATCCCTTTTCGTCCATGTGGAAAACGCTAATTTTTGAACCCGCCACTTAACTGCGACGACACTTACCTATACCTTTGGCCTTCCTCCTTCTGATCGATCGTTAGAAGAGTTTCGCCTCTGGCGTGGTTCACACATTGAGTTAATGTGGTTTTTTTTTGCTTACCTTCTGATGAAGCCTCATGAAAATGGGCAAAACCTCGAGTTTTTCAATCTTAGTAATGACGCGTTCCAATCTCGGAAGTCCTTCGTTATATAATGTAAAACTTGTTTATGGTGAAAAAAGGAGCAATCCTAATGCAGTAACTTTCAGTTTAGTGATACAGTTACATACTGCAGCAGCGTCGTCAGCCAGAATCACAAGATGATTTTCTTCTTTTGGGGTAGTTCACTAGAAAAAAGAAATCGACTAGGTTCCCAAAAAGTGTCGAAACTAATTACCATTAAAACTCTTAATAAAAGCATTCCTTCACTTGAGGAAATAGAAGTGGAGTGGTTTTATTTCTTTTGTTTTTGTAGTGCTTTTTCTTATATGTATAATTCTACTAATGTTTAACTACGTTAAAATACAGAAATATACTTATCTACAGTATCGATTTATTTTTATTTTTCGTTAAATTTAGAAAAACAATTAAGAAAAATGTTTAAAGCATGTTTTAAACGTGCCAACCCTGCTATTTTACCTCATTATAGAGTTGTTTCAGCTCGAAATTATAGCGTATGGCATATTGTCCAGTGGCCATCTTCTTGTACTGGCCCAAAAATTCTTCGTAGTGTCCGTTCTTCAAAGCGTAGTAGCATATCTTCCTCTCCCTTTATTGTTGCCCACTAATTAGTGACTTGTATATGTTTAGTTTGGTTGTTCTTGTTACATATGGAGCTATAAAGATCTGTAATAGTGAAAAATATGTCTTATTATCAGCTGTGAGGGTAGCCTATTTTGTAGTTTCATGCTTTGGTCTATGCTCCCATATGCTTCTTTGAAATGTATAAAGAGTTTATACCCTGGTATGTTGCATTCCCATGCCTTCTTAAAAAATACCTTGCATATCGCAAAAAATAATTGCCATGAGTTTTCGAACTGAAAATTGGGGGCGGGCTTTCTTTGGTAGAGCATACCCTTCATAAACCCATTGTATGGACTATGGTTTTGTCTCGAGATCCCAATGTGTACCCAAGTCTCATCACCAGTTACTAACCGTGTTTGAAAGTTTGGATTAGCTTCTGAATTTTTTAAATTTTTTTGACAAATTCGTTGTTTATGCTGGAAACCATCTTGTTCAAACTTTACTTGCTCAATTATTGTGCAGGAGATATTGTGGAGACTTTCATACGACGAGCCTCAAGAACCGTGCCTACTCAATTCTTGCACATTTTGACGTTTGTTGCTTCTGCAGGTCTTCCACTTCTAGGATCATCTTCTATGGATTCACAACGCTGACGAAACTGTTTTGGCCAAAATTAATTGTGAAATATGAAGGAGCATCGTCTTGATACATTGCAATCATTCGCTCTCTGATTATTTTCAGATTGGTTCCTTCTTTTGTGACAATTTGATTGCATTTCTATGCTCCAATTGCCAAAACTTATTTCCATAAAACAAATAACGAACAAAACTCTATCAAATGTGGCACTTAACTATGAGGGACTTGTCACTATTTGGCGTTAAATGCTGAACCACATCAATTGTTTCTATCATGACTTAGGTAGATAGCTCTTCTAGTTTCCTCTTTTGTATTATACATACAAGGTGGCTCAAAAAAGTGTGGCAATCCAAACAAATTTAATACTTTTTAATGTTTTAAATGACCCTCTATATTAGATAGGAGACGCAGGTAGTTGTGTGTGACCTCGTGCAATTGAGGTACCACAGCAGGTAGAGTACTGTATGTCTCAGTGGACGTTGTCCACAAAAATATAAACATCATTGATCCTCTATATTCTTATATTATTGAAAATCCTTTGCTTCTAATATCTAATTTCATACCCCTAAAGTCAACTTCTTTTCAGATTTAATTTACTCCTGCATTTCTTCTTTTTCGAGTTTGTTATTTCTTGTGTCAGCAATACCGGGTTTTTGTTGTGCTCGGAGAGTTCAGCTTAAATGGCTCGAATGTTTTTTTTGTTTTCAAAGTAGAATATCTAAAAAACGGTTGAATTTAGGGATGTGAAGTAATTTCTCATAAGGAAGGAAGCTCGTTCATTAAAGGGGCCTTTCGACAAAGCAAAAATATACAGAGTGTTTCATTCAGAGTGACTATTTTACACCCGAAAGTAATGTGCATCACCTTCGTACGTATAACTTTTATGTAGGAATATTTTATTTATACCATAAAATCGGCGGTCTCTTTCTTTTATATTGGTTTGCAATCTCCTCCGAAGATACTGGATCGATTAAATTATATGATAGCTTAAAATTTTGCTAATTTTTAGACTTAGATCGTAGCGCGGTTTTTATTTTCAAAAAAGTACGAAAAAGTAAAGTAAAATTAAATTATAAAACCCTTAATGTTCATTACCCTTATAGCAGCGCCTTATTCAACGAAGCATCGATTTTATCGTATATATGGTAGATATAATGCTCGACGGTGAATTATGAGTTCACACAACATTCGGCCAATCACAGACCAGAAATCCATAATTCACTGTGGCTTGGTGCAATCGACAACCGACGGTCTGATGCGCTGAACTGCAGAGTTAATAGTTGAATCGAGCGCTGCTTCGGGGTTTTATCGAACAGTGGTTAAATGTATTATAGTAGCAATGTAGCAATTCTGCTTTTTCGCATTCAGAAAATTGAAAGTACTCAGATTTTGTAAATATGTATTATCTTCTACTGTCTCAGTTCAACTTGTAAGTTGGATTTCTTTGACACTATAAATCGACTAGGGATGTGGGAGCGCCTGTAAATTCCATTGTGGTAAAAAAAAAGAATAGTTCCTTCCTCTTTCAATATTTGGTGTGCGCTGAAGCTGAACGCGTTTCACCTTATAACTTTGTCTGCTCAGCGACACTTTATTACAGTAATTGAGTTGTATTTTCCTGGCTGGACATTGATGTGCTGCTGTACCCGAAGTGTGCACATCTGCACATCTCTTTATTTAGGCATAGAAGATCCTCGCGCTCCCACGAAATCTCTTTAGGGTCGATACTTTTTCAGTCGAGCGGATTAGAAATCGGAATGGAATTTATGCTATTTTGAACCAAGTTAGCATAAAAGTAGCGCGGCACTAATTTCCACAGAAACATGTCTCCTCGTGATTATTGGTTCAGGAATGCAGCGATTTGTACGGGGGAAAGAACTGGCGTGATGAGTTAGCGAGCGTGGCGAGATAATTCCTCGCCCACTGGGATCATTACTTCCATTTCGTTTATAAATATTTACCGCGGAAGTGGGACATGCGAACCTCGCAACGGCGAGCCTTCGAACGATATGGAGCCAAGTTTTCGGGTTCGCATAGCTCTAGGAACGTTCCGCGGAAAGCGCGAGAAAGTCCTCGCGGCCGAACAAACAGTTCGCTCAGAATTTTTGGCGCAGCCGAAAGAATGCGCTAATAATTCGACCGCTCGAGTAGAAATCGGCGTAGATCGCTCGATGCTCGAGCCGCATACGTTCTAGGGCAGGTGCTTCGAAATTCGAAGTAATGTGCGGAATGGAACTGGAAATGTCAGCTCATTAGCTCGGCAGTTTAGTTACACCTATGTGCAAACTTCGAGAAGCCAGATTCTAGTTGAACATTCAAAAATCGCCAATGGACGCGCCGAGCCGAGCCGTTATTTGATATAGTCGAAATTTCTGTTAGAAGGCTTGTCAAAATGAAAAAATGTGCTGTATTGTCTAAAAATTATGTCAACACCGTACCATAAAAAACAATTGAAGGGCATACTGTAAATGTCATTTAGAAGAGATGGCAATTCGGCCAAATAAGAAATATGCTGTATTTTCCTAAGATGTCAACACTGTTCCATCAAAAACAATTAAGGACAAACTCTGAATATCTTTTCGAAGAGATGGCAACTTGGTAAAATGAAAAATATGCGTTACTGTCTAAGATGTCAACATGTTCCATCAAAAACAAGTAACTGGCATACTGTAAATGTCAATTAGAAGAGATGGCAATTTAACTAAATGAAAACTATGCTGTATTTTTCTAATATGTCAACACTGTTCCATCAAAAACAAGTGAAGGGGCTAGTGATGTAAATTACCCCGATATTTATTTTTAGGGGTAAATACCCAAAATCGGTATTTAAACGGGTATTTATAGCCTCGTTTACCAAATATTATAAAGCTAATTTAACCAGTATAATTGATTGGTAAGTGAAGGTGCTCTATTCGAATTTTATGAAAATAGCTGCACTGAAAACATTTACTACCTAAAATACCGATGGGGACATAACTACAGGTTACCTAAAATTGTACAAAACATGGCAATTCCATGATTTGGAAAAGGTTCAAATACTATTTGCCATAAGAGTATCCCAAATGGAAAATGCAACACATATTTTGGTAGCTAATCAACAAGTAGCTATTGTACCTACTTGTTGCTTAGCTACCAAATTAATTATTGCATTTTCTATTTTACTTACTCTTGTGGCAAATAGTATTTGAACCTTTTCCAACTCGTGGAATTGCCATGTTCCATACAATTTTAGGTAACCTGTATACACTGCTCAAAAAGATTAAAGGAGCACCTAGTAAAAGTCGACTTAAATTGTTACACGTTTCTATGACAATCAGTATTTGTTTGTTGTAGGTTTTTATTTTCAGGGATTTCATAATGGAAACACTATCACTACACTTGAGAAAATGTATAGGCTGAGTATTGTTTCAAAATTTACATTGACCGTAATTTTGAAGACTTTTAATATGTGCTCCTTTAATTTGTTTGAGCAGTGTATAACAGCAATGAAATAGCACGAATAAAAAACAAAATTCAATGGTTGAATAAGAAAGAGATGAACATAGAAACAAATATTTGAGTAGACTTGACGCTCGTTTTAATTATGGCATATGTTTCTTGCTCGAGTATTATGTGCTTTTGTTTATGCTATCTAATTGCTGTTATATAGGCTAGGCCATTCAGTACACACAAAAACATATTAATTTTTTGAAGTTGGTATATGCACACAATTTTTATACTGGGGATTCCGCATTTTGTTTTGCAAAGGTTTCCACACCTGCAAAAGGCAGGTTTTTATTTAAAAATGACAATGAATGACAATTTATATTTCTCATTAGTTCAGTGTCGCAGTGGATATTTTTATGGAAATTATCTCTTAAACTTTTATAAAATATAATAAAAATACCTATTAATAAACGCTATGTTAATAGTATCCACCAGAGTATTTGCATAATATCCTTAAACTATTTGTTTTAGTAATTTTTTGTAATTACACTCCTTGAGGATTTTTGGAAGTACACTCATGAACATTTCTAAATCAAAGGCCACTTTGTATTTTCATGTTTACTGAACAAACTATACATAATTATGGTTCCAACGTTGTTTATATAGTTTTTAGATTTAGACTTTTTTGCCTTAAGATTGTTTCTTAATATGTATATAAGTATGTATTATTATTAATGCTATTATTTCTTCAAGTTAATGTTAAGTTCATTTTTCAAAAATTAAAGAAGTCGGAAAATAATGTACCAACACTATAAATCATCTCAATCTCTGGAGTCAAGAGTCATCACATTTTTTTTGTAAATTCCGCCAAGCGCAATTTATTGCGCCCCTATTTGTTTCCATAGACTTCAGCAGCCAATGTTTTTTCCAGATTAACGATTAATTTACCTGGGTGAATGCGTATTCAATGTTACATTTAAATTTTACATAAAATATTTCAGTGCATTTATATGTAGTTTATTTATTAAGATAACATTATTTTGTGAGTAAAAGTTAGCTTAGATTTTTAAATATTACAAATTTGATAAATACCCACTTTTTAGGTATTTACCCGAGGCAGGGGTATATACCCATTTGTAAATACCCTACCCACTAGGTATTTACCCGACCCACATCACTAGAAGGGACTACTCTAAATGTCTTTTAGAAGAGATGGCAATTTAGCTAAATGAAATATGTGCTTTACTGACTAACACGTCAACACCGTTTCATCAAAAACAATTGAAGTGCATACTCTAAATGTCATTTAGAAGAGATGGCAATTTGGTCAAATAAAAATATACGTCTTAAGATGTGATCACCGTTCCATCAAAAAACAATTGAGGGGTATACTCTAAATGCCTAAATGTCATTTAGAAGAGATGGCAATTGTGCCAAATGAAAAATATGCTTTATTGTCTAAGAGTCAACATCGTTCCATTAAAACAATTGAAGGACATACTCTACATACCATTTAGAAGAGATGGAAATTTGGCTAAATGAAAACATATAGTTCATTTGTCTTATCAACGAGAAGGGAAAGAACTTTTTATAGGGTTCAATGATGTTACTGTAATAACCAGAATGGACGGTTTAAAATTCCTCATTTGCTTTTTCGTTATGAGACTATATTTTTCTGCTTGTTACATTAAACAACTATACATTTTCCCCAGATATTGGGGTTGTGTGGCGCTTTAACCACTTAAAGAATGAATAGCGTTTTATGAATGTTAATTATTACCAGAGGTATTGCTGTGATAACCGCCTATAAGTCCGAAGAGCAGCGAGTTGTTTTTTAGCACGACCTTCTCTATTTAAAATAATATTTCCAATAGCCCCATAGGCCACAGCGAAGCATTACACCTTCAGTTTTTTAATGGAAATGTCTTTGGTGAACTCTTTGTGAATTTCGTTCACCCTAGTAGCAAGTGTGCTTCATTCGTCATAACTATGTATGAGCAAAAAGAAGGTTCATCAAGGGTGCCTTTGGCATTTTGAAGGCTGTGTATTATAACACCAAAAATATGAAGGTGTTATATTTGACCTTCGTTACAAAGTGAGGTTATGATATTATTTTTCTTCTTCTGTAGGCTTTGGAAGTATTTCTGTTGTGTTTATTACGGAAAGTCACTGTTATGATCACATTGCGATATTAGCCACTGTCAGCCACTGCCTATAAAAATATTAGTGACAAGGATTAGGCATAATTTTCTGGCGTTATAAATAATACACTCCACTTCAAAATTCCAAAGGCGTCTCTGATGAATTTTCTTGTTGTTCATACTATACATAACTTCTTCACAAACCTTGATCTCCTATGTTCTAAACACAACTGGAGCTTCAGAGCTAATCTGCTGGATATTTTCAACTGGTTTTGCTGCTGGTGGTCTTGATTTTTATATCACCCAAAAATCAAGTGTTTCCAAGTGTTTGGTGACTAATTTTCGAGATAATATAACTACAACAATAGTGCTTCTACCACTTTCCAAGAAGTGTCAATCACGAACAGTTTCAACAAATTCAAAATTTCTTTATTTTATAGTTTAATTTAAAACAAATATGAAACCTGTTTCTATGCCCTTGTAATATAGTAAAATGCAGTATCATTAATGAACATATCGTTGTTACATTGACGACATCATAATATTGAACTAAATCCTGGTTCGAAAATGAGTCCTAAACAGGCATTTAAATATTTCTAAAAAACAAAAAACAATGTAGGTATATCACAACTCCCACCAAAAGGAATTTCAAGGTCTGTTAAAAATGCAGCAAAAAACTACGTTGTTATTTTAAAGAGTGGATGACATCACTCCAATGAAATTTGTCGTGAAATTATATTAATACTAAACGTTATCTTAAATTTCGAAATTCTTGTTACGTTATCCAGCACAATACAATTGATTCAGATGTGAGACGTATTAGTATTTTTGGGAAACCACGCTTATTGTTTGAGTATTGGAAACTTTGTCACCTGCTAATTGTAGTTAATGATAATTAGTTATAATAGGAATAATGTTATGCACTTGCTGATAGTAGTTCCGGTCTTAATTGTCTGGCACCTTCTGGTTCTTATATAATTTTGTAATGTTATATATATATATGCGTACTTATATACATACTGCCGTATTCAATTAATTTGTTATAAAACTGCCATGTTATATTTTCAGTACTGCCATTTAAAGGTTGTAGTATAAACCGCTCACTTTTTAATAATTTGTTCGAACATTTTGCTTCAATATAAATATGCTATTGTAAGCGGAAAAGGACAAACATAAAATAATTATTTAGCTTGTTACTGTGCCTGAAAAGGTGCTATGGTATGTGGGGTAATGTTAACGTGGTTCTTGATCCGACAGCGCTAATTGCTTCTAACGTAAAAATAAAACGAATTCCCAGCAAACTATTTCCACATATTTTCGTGTTTACAATAAATGGATATTTACAAAATAACTCTGCCATTCATTCATTCTGTGTCTATTTCTCTAAGGCATGGCCACCGTACTCCAAATACCATTAAAATATCTTCGAACGTCGGATTTTCCTATACTGACGTCAGTGCCAGCTTGTTACCTAAGGAATGTCAATGATAAAATGTAAATTTCTTCGTACACCAGCTACGCCCGTTCCTTGCCATAGAACGTGCTTCAAAGGTTGCTGTGGAAAGCAACCCTTGTCGAGCCTTGCCAGCGGAATTTACGTTCGGGCAAGTATGCGTATGAAGCAAAGTCTCATAACGAGTGTCAAGTAACAGGTGCCCTCGGCCAAGGTCACTACACTACAGCAAACTCACAAACAATGACCTACAAATCGCTAAGCAAGGCCATGCCTTAGTTTTGACTATATTTCACCTTTATGTGCTAAAATGCCATCAGCACGGTGCGTTCGTTCACCCGCAATCGTGCATGCGCTAGCGCAAAAAGTGACCGAACAAAACGAATTGAGATTTGCGTATACGTTTTTGCTTCTGGTCCTTTAAAAGGCGTCCAGGGAAGCTTTCCCAGGAACCCAACCCGTGGAAATACACAAGGCTACGCACGCGGTAATCGCTAATCAGCAGCCATCATCCATTTGAATATCTTAAGTATAAACATAATTAAAATTCCTCGCTCGAAATTATCTTTTCAGCCAATTACTATAAAATGGTGGAATTCCATTTTATTTTTATCTCCGGCCATCACGCATTCTCCCGAGCAGGACGCAGCACAATACAAGTGCTGGCGATAACTCTGAATAGGTATGTTTCAATTTCTCACAGGGAACGAGTAAATAGCGATCTGTATGCGGTGAAATTCTATCTAAGTTAATTATCAGGTAGTGGCGGCCGACCGTTTTTATTTCGCGAAGAATGGCAGCTGCGATGGGACACGTGTTGTGGAATGTTCTATTTTAGCGCTGGAATGCCAGCGAACGATAAGCGGTAATTATCGCCCAAATTTGTGTGGAAATTGACGCCCAATAAAGCTCCGACATACCTCCAAAGATCAGAGCACCAACCATGCCAAGGTATTTGTTTAGGTGCTTGATAATGATTTGGTAATCCTAATGATTTGACCTTTTGTGAAACAATTATCTTCCGTAATGTTTGAAGTGCCAACTAAATTGCATCGAGCATGGAAAGTTCCAAACGCTACACTTCCCGGGGAAGTTTTTGGTTTGTGGCGCATTGTGTCTATTATTGTTTCTATTCAGCTTGTAAACTTCTGGACCGCTACTAAATGCAGTTTAGGTGCTACCCTCCAGGAGGAAGTTTGGATGCTACTGTCACGGGGAAATTTGGACATCATACTCCATGGAGAAGTTCCGGGCGCTACATTTCACTGGGAAGTTTGGACGTTGCACTCCCGGGGGTAGTTTTTGGTTTCATATTCTTGTTTTTATTCTACATCTAAACTTCGGTGCGCTGCACTCCATCGGGCAATTTGCGTGCTACTCCACCATGAAATTTGCCCGTTGTATTCCATGAAAAAATTCGGAGCGCAACACTTCACCGGGAGGTTGGGCGCTACACGCCCCGGGGTAGTTTTCGGCTTGAGATGAATTTGTTCTATTCTTGCTTCTATTCAGCTCCTGAGGGGCCATACACCACGGGGAAGTTTGCGTGCTACTCCCGAAGGGGGGACTTGGGCGTTATACTTCACAGACAAGTTCGGGCGCTACACTTCACGGGGAGGCTTGGTCTTTACACTCCTTGAGAAAGTTTGGGCGCGCTACACTCCCTGGGGAATATTTTGGGGTAAGATATTTTGCCTACTATTTCTTTCTATTCAGCACGTAAAGTTCGAGGCGCTACACTTCACAGGGAGGTTTGGGCGTTACACTCCCCGGGAAATTTTTTGGGTTGAGATATATTTTTTCTAACATTTCTTTCTATTCAGCACATAAAGTTCGAGGCGCTACACTTTATGGGGAGGTTTAGGCGTTACACTCCATAGAAAAGTTTAGGCGCGCTACACTTCCCAGGGAATTTTTTGAGTTGAGATATATTTTTCCTAATATTACTTTCTATTCAGCACGTAAAGTTCGAGGCGCTACACTTCACGGGGAGGTTTGGGCGCTACACTCCATAGGAAAGTTTGGGCGCGCTACACTCCCTGGGGAACTTTTTGTGATGATATATTTTTCCTACTATTTCTTTCTATTCAGCACATAAAAGTTCGAGGCGCTACACTTCACGGGGAGGTTTGGGCGTTATACTCCATAGGAAAATTTGGGTGCGCTACACTCCCTGTGGATTTTTTGGGTTGAGATATATTTTTCCTACGATTTCTTTCTATTCAGCACGTAAAGTTCGAGGCGCTACACTTGACGGGGGGATTTGGGTGGATTTGGGCGTTACATTCCATAGGAAAGTTTGGGCGCGCTACACTCGGGGAATTTTATGGGTTAAGATATATTTTTCCTAAAATTTCTTTCTATTCAGCACATAAAGTTCGGGCGCTACACTTCACGGGGAGGTTTGGGCGTTAACACTCCTTGGGAAAGTTTGGGCGCGCTACACTCCCCGAGGAATTTTATGGGTTGAGATATATTTTTCCTACGATTTCTTTCTATTCAGCACGTAAAGTTTGAGGCGCTATACTCTATGGGGAAGTTTGGGATCTACTCTCACGGGTAAGTATGGGTGCTATTATTCCATAAGAGAAGTTCTGAAAAGTACTATATTTTTTTAAATAGCAGAGTATAATTCTCGGCCATAGGAATTGAAGAGCAACATTTTCTTTGGAATGGCTTATTAATATGTACTTAATATCATCTATTGTTTAACAATCATACGTAAATTAAACCTTTGGAAACTCTCAATCTTTGTAAATGAGTAGACTATTAACCAGTAAATTTTCTTGAAAGTAATCAATATTATCTTAGAAGTAGTTTAAGAAACTAAATAAAATAGTACATATTTTCTAAAATCATATTTTTGTTACTTTGCTCACTTTCAACCGACTTCTGTTGTGAAGCAATTTCTACTCCAAGAAAATGTTCGAGACGCAATACTTCACGGGGTAGTTTTTGAGTTCAGATGATTTTTTTTATTTCTAATTTCTATTTAGGAAGTTTGGATGCTACTGTCACGGTGAAATTAAATTTTTTATTCTTGTTTCCATTCAGTAGGTAAAGTTCGGTGCGCTGTACTTCACGCGAAAATTTGCGTGCTCCTCTTACCAAGACATTTTGGTTGGTATATTCCATGGGAAAGTTTGGGGCGCAACACTTAACGGGGAATTTTTTGGCTTGAGTTAATTTTTTTCTGTTCCTGTTTCTGTGGAGCGTGTAATGTTTGGGGCGCTAAATTCGCAAATCTCTACCGTGCTACTCTCCTGGTCAAATTTGGGAGATGCAATCTATGGAAAAGTCTGGGGCGCAACACTTAACGGGGAATTTTTTGGCTTGAGTTAATTTTTTTTATTCTTGTTTCTGTTGAGCGTGTAATGTTTAGGGGGCTACATTCGTAAACCTCTAGCGTGCTACTCTCCTGGGGAAATTTGGAAGATGCACACCATGGAAAAGTTTGGGGCACAACACATAACGAGGAATTTTGTAGCTTGAGATGTGTTTTTTTATTCTTGTTTTTGTTCAGCATGTAATGTTTGTAGCGCTACCCTCAACGTAGAAGTTTGCGTACTAGTTTCGCGGAGGTTTTTAGCTTTGAGATGCACTTTTGGTTTCTGAGGGGCTGGTACGGTTAGGTCGTGTAGAGCAAGTTGTACTTGATCAAGCAGTTATCCTGATTCTATCCACAGGCATCATCAAACTATATTGATGGAAGTCAGTGTCGATCACATTTCTGGGTTGAGTTTGTACCGGATGTCGTACGCATATTTAGCAAAGTCGGAAGACGCGAGAGGTAAAACTTTTTCTCTTGATCGAGATTTATCAGAAGCACAAGAATTTGAGATCAGTACCGAAGTGCGGAAGCGGCTCGAATCCGCATTCTTGGATCGCAACTGGCGCTTGCAGCGCGAGCCTTTCCGGAATATTTTGCCATTTCTCCGGCTCGTGGTTTACGTTTCCGTGATTTTCGGCCGTCCTCTTCGTTATTTGCATTCCTTTTCGGGGTTGAGGCGAACCGCGATTCCAGCCTTTCATTCAGAAAGCTGCGATTAGGAACTGATAAATATGTTCGGTAGTATTTTAATGGCCCCCAGTAAATATTCTCTCTTGTCAGCTTGGAATCGCTCGGTTTGGGCGGTTTTTGGAATGCAGAGCTGCAAGCCGGGTTAACAGCCCGAGCCGCTGTCGATTTGGTTGGAATAGATGGAATTGTTGAGGTTCGATGAATTTTTCCCGAAGTTTTGCACAGTCGAGACTAAAACTTGTTTGGAAACAAAAAACCTTGTTATGAGTATCTCTCAGCATCTCTCAGTTCATATAGTAGGTTAAACTGTACCATTGTTCATAAGTTCATGGATGGGGTTCGGAGTAGCGACTGTAGGAAAACAAGAAAATCCTAAGTAAAAAGCCAAATTGAAGCCGTTGTAGTAGGTACTTAATTTTCGACTCGTGATTATTGATTGTGACTTTTTGTATCGATAACCGAGAATTCTACTATATCTCTGACATCATATATTATCCTGTGCAACTCCCGACAAATTTTTTATTTGTATAATTTCGCGCATCTATTGTATCTCATCGGTAACGGTAATTTGTACACATAGCTCTGTAATCCCCGCCTACAAATATAAATAGTCGATGCCGATTTAGTCTGCGACAACAATAAAAACATTTGTGTAGTATTGTAGCGCTGGCCAAAATTGTAGCAGTTATTTGAATCGGAATTTTGAGCCATAATTTATTCCGGCTCATTCATGTTGTCTACCGTTTCTGTTTTGTATACAAATTGATGTTATTTTTTCTGGGAGAAAATAGCGACATGCGAGTGATATTCAAAATTGCTGACTGTGACGAAAACACGAAGGGAAAGTTTTCCAGGTCGTCTGTAATAATTGGATAGCTTTAAGGTAATTTTGTTGCAGTCGCAATGGATTGCCCAAAAATGACCAACGTTTTCCTAAATTGTTTAATTTTGACTTTTGAACGATGAGGCTGTTCAATTTAAGTAAACACGAAATAATCGTTCAGAAAGATGGTAGTTTATCACATACAACAAATTTCAGGGCAAACGCAAGAATAATCCAACATAAAAACCAACGGAAAACGTTCAAATGCTTTGGCCGATAGATATGAAAACCACACAATTGAATCATACTTGAATCACGTTTTTATCAGCATATTGTGGCAATTTAGTTGAGTTAGTGCATTCTGCAAATTCCATTGCCCATTTCGAGCTGTTGGGTAACTGTCGCAATATCAACGCGTCGTTAATATTTTAAAAATCTTCGGAATTCGAAAAGCTTTGCTTGTCTCTTTGTTGTATTCGCAGCCGTTTCTGCTATTGTTTATTTATCAACGACCGCTCACACACATTCCATCAAGCCAATCGCCAGGTATTATTTTCCGGCGACTGCCATTTAAATTTAAAATTTTGCCTTGAGAAGCGTCTGCAGTATTTGTACAGCGAATACAAACAACGCTGCCATAAATACCACGATGGGACTGTACTTGCATTGACACCCACGAAAGATGCCGATCATATCTTCACCTCCAAGAATGTGGAATAGTGGATGCTTGTTGCTGGCTGCAGTGTAGACCAAAGACAAGAACTGTAGACTGTAGTAGACTTTCATCGAGTCTGGATTTAAAGATACCGTGTAGTAGAAGAATCTGGATCGGGCCAAATAATGCTTTTTCTCGTTGTGCTATTTCTTGACGCCATATCCACACTTTTTACTTTTTAAGCACTTATACCATCGATATTCTGCAGGATTTTGATAACAAATATGTGTAAGTACTTTGCATAGTAATTGAATGTTGAATCGACTATAGCAAGCAGTGGAGAATAGAATATTTTTAGATTTAACTAACAGTTTTTGTGGAACATTTTGTGACACAACGGTGATAACCAACAATAGCTTTATTGCACTATGACATTTAAAATCACAACTTGCCTGGCGTCTCGAGCATGTAGTCGTTGTGACATTGATTTATTTTTATTTATGAATATTTTAATTCGTTTGTCACTTCATCAAATGCCGCCCACTTTTTCATAGAATTGCAAACTTCCTTGTTTTATGAAGCAAATAAAGGAGCTGTGTTGCATTCCATTTCTTTTAATTTTTACTTTGTAGGTACTCGTTTTGTGTTGCAGTTGATGTTAACCATTACACATTGCTGTAACTAGAAAAGCAATAAGACTTGAACAAAAAGCGCACATTTTCCCAAAAACTACACAACAAAAAAATGTGCGTTACGTAAGGTTGTAGCACTTAAAATAGCTCAAGATTACAAATTAATTCCAAGGGCATAACAGCTCGATTTCTTCATTCGGGCTTTGATCAGGAAAATGAATGAAATGACTGAAGAGATTGTGGTTTGAACGTTTGGTATCAAAGGGGATTAACTAATTAGTTTGTGCAATTGTATAAAATGCTGCGCAAAGATTGGAAAATAAGAAAAGCATTTGGTAATCGGCTGTTATAAATATAGCAGAAACGTAATAAATAGGAAGTAACTATTCAACAGCTGCACGTTAGCACAACTATGACTATTATTGTGCAAGTCGTATTGTCAAACAGCCGCGTGGCGGATGACATGTCGGATGGGTGTGAAAAGCATTGTCCGGAATTATGATTGAATAGAATCGTCATTTAAATAGCGTTTGAGACGAATTCGATTCTAGTCGGCCGAAAATTAATTCGAATCCACTGTTACGAAAGAGGTCAGAACAGTTATGTGCTAGGTTGCCAACCCCACCTGTAAAAATCAAAGCGCAAAACGCTCGGATATTGGTATGAGTAAAACGTAAAATATTTTAATTCTTAGTCAAAACGACAAGTTTCAGGGCGTGACTCATTTTTCTCAGCCTCTCACAAATTCGTGCTGCCATTTCCGCCAGATTCATGGTGTAGTTACGTTTTCGGAATGTCGATGGATTTTATTATTGATTGTTGGGAATGCTGATAAACCGTAATGGCATTTCCTTACACGGGCTGAGTTGCAAAACTCCAGAAAGCTGAAAAAGGCAATCGGCGCGGAGTGCAGGATTTCGTTCTAACATGAAATACCTGCGAGTTTGATGATTTTTAGTGAAGATTCTGAAGGCGCATGATTTTGGGTTCGGGGCAAATTTACTTTTTCCTTGATTCAGATCTCTGACCATGCATTAAATTACAGGCTGGCGACTTACCGAAATTCCGAACAACCTGTAATATGGATGCTAACTCGACCAATGAGCTCCAAGTCACGTCAGTAACTCCGCAGAAGATTTAATTCGCAAGGCGTTTGTGGCATATATCGACTATCCAGGTGCGCTTCCTGAATAACTGATTTGTTCATCATATTCCAGATAAATAGTACACTATATAGCGGTACCAATTAGGTACCAACCCAACAATAACAATGAGCAACGACCCAACAACAAAGCTATCTAGAAATCAATGTAGCAATATCAACAGTGAAATAGTGTCCAGTGCAAAGCTACTCAAGCAATAATATCTATTGTAGATCGTATTCTTTTATAGTTTCTATTAATTCATTCATTAACAACAAGTAATACTTCAAACTCATATCAGACCTTTCGCGTTGGAATGCCACCCTTTGGTATCAAATTTCACATCTACGCACACTCGTGTTCGTGGATATTTACAAAGAAAAGGACACAGAAGTAAACATTGTGAAGAAATTATAAAAAAAATCTAGTCACCAATACCATGTAGATGGTGATAGCAAAACAGTGAACAAAGTAAATCAGGAAATAACAACAATAGCTGTTTCAATAAAAGAGTTAAGGGAGGTGATATCGCATAGGAAATATAAAACACTATTAATGAGAAAACTGAGATTGTAATTGGCAAATTAATGCATTAATAGAGGAAAACAAGTGATTTAATGTCTCGAACAAAAACTGGCAAAGAAGGAAACAGAAGCGATACGAAACAAAAGGAAACTGTTGTCTACGACAGAGATGAAATTCTAAATACAGTGGAGAATTCTACACATGCCCATATCTAAAGTAACACTAGAAAGGAACAAAGGAAAGAATACAATACGTAGGATCAGAACAATAATTAATACTAGTGCAAGAACAAGATACGAAATTCGATAAAGCTACAAGGGATGACGATGTATCAATAGATACAATAAAGAGAAGATGAAATACCTAAACTACAAGTAAGGCCAAAATGCAAAATTAGAAAACTATCCACTGATCAATTATTAGCTGTCGCTCATATAAAGGCCTGACAAAAATAACCAAAAAAACAGCCTGGTTAGAAAATTAGGCGAATATTAACCACAAGAGCAGGTAGGATTCAGATGACTCCCATTATACCTCACTTTTGTATATTATCCAAAAGCATTGGGTAGTGTAATGTTGAACATTGAGCAAATAGCAAAATTGGCCGTAGATACCCAATTTCTAAAACCATTTTACACAACAAGACTGCCAATACAACTCAAAAGAGGGATACGGAATCTCTACGTGTTCGGGATGATAGTACTCACAGGGGTTTCGCAGTGACCGCAATGCTCCCACTTACCATCTAGTAGAATATCTGGATCCGGAATGATCTTTAGGTGCACCGCCGATGATCTTCCTGTAATACGGATGCTTACCGCATCGGGTACCTATTCGCTGAATGGTAATCACTGTAATCAGACTAGATATCCTGTATATAGTTTAATTGGGCAAACAGCCTGATGTTGAACATAGAGGTTATGGGAACCAATCTTGCTAACTTACTTTTGATGGTTTTCAGAGTATTGATCATTCTTACGATCTCTAGAACTGACTATTAGGAATATACGGTCAACCTAATAAGAAGTTAGATTTGCATGTGTGAAACTATCGCTCGTAACATGTTGCGAAATATGTAAAAGAGGAACTTTTATCACACGTCTTGTAAAATGTGATCCAAACCAATCAAAATGTATCCCGCTGTTTGCCCAACTCTTAGTAACTCATATACAGGGACTCTAAATCAGACTAGTGAACACCAACTTACGTCAGTGCAAATTGCAACTGCAGTGGACATCCCTGGCTATCCAGGTGCGCTTCCCGAATCACCGGTAATAGTTTATCAGGTAAAACGTTATTGATCATCTCGCCAGATGCCCACTATTCTCAGGCACATAGTATACTATGTTGCGGTACCAATTGGGTACCGATGAATATTTACTAGCAAATAAAAAGGGTACAAAAGTAGATCGTACAACATTATTACATGTACAAGGTGTTTTCGATGGGGGATTAATCTCTTTAGGTTTACTAGCTATTATATTTGAAAAAGCCAAACGCATGTATAGACCATTTTCTTCAAAATCTAATAATACGATTCTCATTTAAATCCACTGATAATAAAGCACACTCTATAGTATTGAACATGAGACGACGTGTAGCTAGCTTTCTGTGGAAGCTTAATAGAAGTATGTGGATTTGCGTTTAAGAAATAATATTTTCCAGAAGCTGTGTTTAATGTTTTGCGAAATAAATTATTTGTAGATTGTAAACATAGAGTAGATTTTACGTAATTGTAATAACCCGCATCGTGAATATTTGATAACATATCTTTGGTGTTTACATATGTTGAAACAACCAGAAAAATCATTTGGATATGAAAAGATTATTTTGAAAGAACGTCGCATATACCATAGAATTCAGAATTCTTATTGAACTTCTTTATGTGAAAAAGGAAACAGCAAACTGAATGTGTACGAGTTGCCCTTTTTGAATAAATGTACTGCATAATATCGTTACAAATAACAGTTTTAGCCATGAAAAGTGGCTAAGCGGATGGAATGCACAAGCATTATAACAAGCCGTGTTGAAATAGATTTTCTTCTTCTAAATTATTGCATGCTAAATTTTTATTGTACCAGTTTTTTACGAAATCCACTAATAGCACGCACATTCCAGAATAATTCTCCTTTTGAAAGTTCGCTGCTTGTTGAGATGCCCAGGAAGGAATTTTGCTTTTTATTGATGCAGGGTGTGCTTCTTCTAGATTTCGTTTTTACAATTTCTGTACAGGGCGAGTGCATGTTACGCTCGAGTTTTATCGCCGTAAATTCCTTAGATAATTTATATTTGTGAACCGTATATTATCGTTATCTGTTCTATTAATTCTAATATTTATATAAAAGAACAGTTAATTATATAGCAATTCCGATGTTTAGACACTTGTGTGCCGCGATAACACTGTTTGTGCACATAATTCGTCCTTGCAGGTCACATACTTTCGATATCTGCATGATACCGCCGCTTATCAGTCTGAAATTCCGCTAAACTCGTCGAAATAACTCCAGAATTTTGTTAAATGCAGCTTAAGCCATGCTTCAACTACTTCCCTCATTCTGTATAAAGCGAAAATTTGACGCCATCTTTTGCATTGTACAGTCCTGGCACATATTGGAATTTCGCCGATGAATAAAATTGATGACGTAAGTCATAAAATTGGGTGCCGTAATTTTAGGACTCGCAACTAGCAGCATAAAGATTTTAATGCTCATGAAATTTGAAGTGTACATAGCAGCCGGTAATTACGTAATAGAGAAGTACCCCAGATATCGTGCTGTAGAAAATAGCCCGTATAGTTTTCCTTCAAAACCACATTAATTTACGTTATCAACAAGACGTATACGCATAGTTTCGAGATGTTGTCAGCTCGTAGGCTTATCTATATTCAAGCACGATTATATGTTTATTGAACCTTAGCGGAAATAGGCTCAAGATAATGCGATAAACCATGCGAACGCCTTAACGACGTGAATGCTGGTTTTTTGTTAATTAACTATCTGACCTATAAATCGCGCCGTTGTTGTGGACGATAGAATTTTTGCGCGTTTTTGTGCACTGCCGCAAGTATCAAGACGTTAATGCTGGGGAATTCATTGGTCGAATTGAAAAACAGACCATACGATGACGTTACAAAATTCCAGCGTTTTCAGCTTCATTGAATTAAAAAGTTCATGGATCAATTTTCTGTTGAATAGCCCGTCGTATAGCCTTTCAATGCTATCTGCTTGCAGAAGCGATCTGTCTCTTCCGTCTGACGGCTTGGAATGCCAGCTTTATTTACATGACCCATTTGGAAATTGAAGAAAATGGACGAGTAAGGACTTTCATAGTGCCAGATCGCCAGATGGAGGCTATAAAAACAGATTTTGCGTGCCTCGCAATTTAAAAGTGTTGCTTTCAGATTAATGTAAACAATATGAGATAATAGGCAACCCATTTTACACAAAAACAGTACTCTATAGAGTAGATTAAAAATCACATGCATGCACGTTGATTTAGGTCCGGGGCTAATATATTTTCCTCTGATTTAAATGGGCCTTCATGCATACATTTACAGACTGGCGATTGCTAGCTAGACTAGAGCTCCAACTCATGTCAGTTAAGGGAAATAAGCATTGCAGGCTATCAATGTGCTGCCGAATCACTGATAATAATTGAATATCAGGTCAAGGGTTAGCGGTCATATCGCCTGATGTCCGCTATTCCTAGGTAACACTATATGCGGTACCAATTGGGCACCAACCAAACAATAGAATAATGAGCAACTCAGCTGCATCTTTGAACTACATACAAATTCTAAAGCAAAGCTATTCAAGCAATAATATATAATACAGTCCTTATTATTTCATCATTTCGATTAATCAACGTCATTAATTACGTGACACTTCAAAGGTCACTTAAGAATTCTCGCAGTGGAATGCCACCTCCTAGGGTATCAAATTTCACATCCAAACGCACATCGGCACCAACTGACCCTTTAGCCTCAAAGATTTTAAAAACTACCTCCGGCCCCTTAAACTTACTGCTAAAGTGAATATTTCAACACATAATTCTGCTTGTTATTCGTTACTTAAAATACGCATTTGTTTCAGATTTACGAAACCACAAACATTCGCAGATTGCATAGGTAACGAACTTCCAATAGGATGGGAGGAAGCTTTCGATGGTCAAATAGGCCCTTATTTCATCAATCACATGAGTCGTAAGTATCACTTTTTAAGTACTGCTGGAGTTAGAATCATTCGATCAGTCACGTTCGCTAATACAATGAGATAAATTATTACAAATTACACTATATTGTTGCCACATCCTGCACTGCATCAATTGATTGTTACTCACTTACAATTTAAATCTAACTATTGGAGAATAAGATGAAATAGAACTAACAGTCATTTCCACACAACGCCTAATATCTAAGCAAATTAGCTCGATATGAGTTTACTTCAGTGGTATTTTAGATAAACTCTTCATATCATAGCCTTATTGGAGGAAAATTACAGTTCTTGTTCTAAACTAAAAGTTAGCTCATCGTTTAATTGAAGGCCAACGAATAATTCTAATTTTTTGGAAACAGGCATGTCAGTGTGGATAGATGGTGTGTAGGCGCTGGCCGACTAAGAAAATATTTTTTGCTGTTTCATGGTCAGTGTTAACTACCTTGACGAAGAACAAATGAATTTGTGATAGTTTAGAGAGGTTACATTCTTTCCAACTTTATCAACGGCTGTGAAACGCCTACTCACCACGTCCTTACCATACTTATTGTTAATTAGAAAATGCAACCTTCAAAAATGTTCATTGCCAATATATTTGAAAAATTACAAATGTAAATTCCCAAAACGCTTTTTAATGTTCTGTACTTCCATTCCAGAATGTACACAGCTGGAAGATCCTCGACAGGAATGGAGGGCTGTCCAAGAAGCCATGCTTAGGGAATACTTACAAACTGCTCAAGATGTCTTGGAGGTAAGACTGTTAATATTATGGTAATTTTGACTTCGACCTAAGAAAACACATAATAATGCGTTGGACATGTGAATATGCAAAAATAATATTACCAACGTTTCTGTTTTATCTAAGCATATTGAGGAGAAAGCTATCGGAATTACAATAACTTCGGCAGCTTTAGACCCGATGTTGAAACTGTTACCTTTCTACAATTCTGCAGCATACTGTGTTTATACTATATCGTTTAAAAATAGTTTTTATATCAATCGCAATTTAAATGAAGGATGGATGTATTTTTAAACGAACTTCTGCTCAATGAAGGTAGTAGTTTTGAATGCTATATAATTTCTTTTTTTCCTTTTTAAGATGTTTCATTTTTTAAAACAGTTCTCAGAAGAAAGCATCATGGATGACTTGGTAAACGTTAGGGTTGCTGAAAGTTTAGAAAAATGCGTAGAACTGTAAAGAATCAGTTAAAGATGTTGAAAATCGCATTACGTATAGTGTAGTTTGTTGGCCAAGCAGAGTGGCTATTTCTTAAAATACTTTCTCCGCTGGTAACTCGGCAAGAATTCCAGCGCTCGGTATTTGAAATGGTTTTGTGGAATGCACAATTATGTTTGCTTGATGGGGTTATCTTCGTGGCAATTAGGAGCAATCTTACAATTGTGATATTACATTGCGTCACAAATTTAAGGCATCATTACGTGAAGCTCTCGATGCATTCCAGCCATTATACTTATCTGCCTCATAAATTATGTATAAAACATCATACCAGAATAAGATAAGTGCATGGAGCATTGTTAATCTGAATTGCTCGTTAATCCAAATAGGTCGTGCTTTTATGCCAGCTGATGAATCGGATTTTACGAGCAGGCCAATTGCCACAGGAATGCGTAGAAATGCATTCGTTCCAAACGATTTGGGCAACGCTGCGAGGAAGAGGTCCAAGGGTCGCCTGTGGAGGATGCAGCTCGTGAAATTGTGATTTACTGGGGAGCGGTGTCGACTCGTGCCGAGGTTGTGCCCGAGCGTCTCCATAAAAATTGCTGTTCTAGTTTTTACCAGCCTCCGGTAAAAACCGTTCTTCATTAACTGCCGAGGAAGGCTGCGTAACAGCTTTTTTGCAGGGCGCTTCTTGCGTTCTTAATTAAGCGCATTGTCGTTCTTCTTAGATCTGTATGACGGCATTGGTTCTACTATTATGCATTAGCGGACCCCTCGCTACGTTAGAACTGTTTAGCTAGTTGTTCAGCAATGGGCGGTGTCAATAACATCGTTCGATGTGCCACTAGCTTGAAATATTTAAGTTTTTAATACTAGCTCATGGTTATCTAACACTTGGTTACTTCGAAACTGGACAAAAAGTTTAACGATCTAGTAAAATGTCTCAATCGGGGATGTTCCCTTCAGGTGTACCGTCGAGGAGATGCCTGTAATATCTGTAAGGCGGATGCTTACCACATCTGGTGCCTATTAGCGGAATACTAACTAGACGAATGGGTGTGATCTGCAGCTACGGTTGCCACCCCGCAAAAGACCAAAATCACAAGGTATTTGTGGGAAATTCGCATACTGGATCACTGATAATTACGTAGCAGAACAAGGGCTAGTGATCATCTCGCCGGATAGTCGCTAATCTAGGCACATAGTGCACTAACGCGGTACCAATTGGGTACCAGCCCAACAACAAAATAACAGCAACCTCCATTGCAAGGCTACTCAACAATAATATCTATTACAGACCTTATTATTTCACATAAGCACATAATAGCTCTCGCATTAGAAAATGCCACCCCCTGTAGTATCAAATTTCACAACATCCACGCATTCACGTTCTAGGTCGCTAAGTGACCGCCAAGCTCCCGAGATTTTAAAACTATCCCCGGTACCTTAAAATGGTTCGATTGTAGAAACATTTAAAACGTATTATTTAAGCTGTCGATTTATTTAAACGCTTATCATGAAAATACTAATAAACTATAGCATAAAACAATCTAAATTATGGAAAAACAACGTACCCTAAGAAATGGTGACAAACGTACAGAAATAGAAAAATAATTGAAGAAAAGGAGGCGTGGGGTTTATCAGTAGTAAAAAGAACAGAACATCATATAATGAACGCTACAGATCAATATCAGATAGGGTGGTATACATAGTAATGAAAATATTCACAAAATATAAAACTGAAAGTCGTTCACTTATATGCGAAGAAGACATAGGTAGACATGTTTTACGTACAACTAGAAACAACTACACAAACGGACATTTACATTTACATTTAGCAGTACGTGTTTGGGATGATAGTACTTACAGGGGGGTTGAGCTGCTCGGCGTTCCTTCGTAGCATCTAGTAGAATATCTCGATCAGGGATGATCTTTAGGTGCACCGCACCGCCGATGATCTACCTGTAATACCTGCAATACGAATGCTTACTGCATCTGGCGCCTATTAGCCGCCCCCGCAAAAGATCAACTTTATAAGGCATTTGTGGGAAATGAGTATCTCTTGACTATCCAGGTAGACTCTTGATAATTGATTATCAGGTCAAGAGTTAGCGATTTCCTCGCCGGATTCGACCAATCCCAAGTAAAATAGTGCACTATATGAGGTACCAATTGGGCACCGACCCAACAAAAATAATGAGTAACGACCCGAATAACAAAGCTTTATATATCAATGCAGCAATACTACCAATAAAACAGTGTTCAACACGGCTGCACAATAGAACTACATACAAGCTCCATTGCCAAGTTAGTCAAGCAATAATAACCATTAGCAACACTTTAAAATCACATCAGAGCTCTCGCGTTGGAATGTCACTCTCCGGCAAGCAACATTATGAAGAAATTATAAAAGTGATCTAGCTTCTAGTCCCATCCATGATGATAGCGAAACAGTGAAAGAAGTATTTTAGAAAATAACAACAATGACTGTTTCTATAAAACAATAAAAACACTATTAATCAGAAAACTAAGACTGAAGAAAGGCAAATTAACTAAGTAGTAGAGAAAAGCAAGGTATTTAAATGTCTTGAACAAAAACAGAAGCGATACGAAACAAAAAGAAAACAGTTGTCTACAACAGACATGAAATTCTTAAGGCAGTGAAAGAATTCCACACAGATCAATGTGAATCTAAAATAACACAAGAGAGGAACAAGGGAAAAATACAAAACATAGGATCAGAAGAACAGTAATTAACAATAGTGCACGATCAAGATACGAAATTCAATCAAGCTACAGGTGATGACGATGTATAGACACAATGAGATGATAAAATACCTAAACTACAATAAAGGCGAGAATACAAAACTAGAAAACTATCCACCGATCAATCAGTTTGCTGTCGCTTATATACAGACATGCCAAAAATAATCAATAACAGAGTGGTTAGAAAATTAGGTGAATGTCTTAACACAAGAGCAGGTAGGATTCAGATGACTCTCAATACATCTCGCTTTGGTATGTTAGTAAAAATCATGGATAGTGTAGTGTTGAACATTGGGTCGTGGATACCATACCCATTTTCTAAAACAACCGAATGATGAAGCTATAGCGATTTATATTTTACACGACTCATCTTCGGGATGATGGCACTCACAGGGGGTTTCACGGCACCTGCACTAGAGATGCTTACCGCATCGGGCGCCAATTAAAGCCGAATGCTAATCAGACCAGTGAGCACCAACTTACGTCAGTGCGAATTGCAGTGATCGCCCTCACAGAGATCGAATTGGTATTTGTAGGAAATGAAAATTCCAGGCTATTCAGGTACACTTCCTGGAACACTGATAATTGCTTATCAGGTCAAGGGTTATTAATAATCTCGTCAGATGTCTAGTATTCCCAGGCGCATAGTGTACTATATCGCGGTACCAATTGCCAACTCACCTATCTCATAAGAATACTCATAAATGAGAGAATCAATATTTACAGTTTACACACACAAAATCCAAGGGTACAAAAGTAGATATTACAACACTTTTGTTTAATGAGAGGTATAGATCAGGAAGGTAGCGTTTTATTTATATACAAAACCAACCACGGAATAATATAGTCAATTGATGCATACGTGTGTATACATTTCAGTAATTACTAAAGATTGCAATTTAAATAGTTATATTAATTCAATGTTGCTATTTTTACATACTCAGCAACTTTGTATCGTTAATTCTCCACAATTTTGTTCTTTGCATAAAATAGAATAATTGGAAGCAAAAGTCCAAGCTACTATTATATGCGCAATAGAATCGAAGAAAATTGAATTTGGTTGGCTGTTATTTTTAGCTTTTTGGGCATTGTACCTTGTCAGCCAAACAATTTAGGAAGACGACGCGGTCTAAGTCATGATTGAAAATGTTTTACTAATCGTCCTGGACCTACCTATCAATGCTTTCATCTTTCATACTCACCGCCATAGTCATTAAATAGTTCCTAATTATGCAATTTTACTTGTTCGTTTTCATTTCGATTTTGAAATGTTTATCCAATAGCCGACACCATTGTATTCGTTTTCGAATCGTACGGCAGCCCGAGTAATTAGCCGAAGCATGAAGCAACAACATTCCTGCGTTTGTTAAAGCGTTACAGTAAATTGCAATGAAGTAGTAGCACCATTTTATTAATTTAGCGCCCATTTAAAATTACGCATCGAGCGGATTATTCCCGCTTGTGCGTAACGGTACAGCCTCGTAATGCGCATTTAAAATTCTCGGAATAAACTAATACGCCCAAGTTCCTCGGGAGATGTTCCGTGGATTGGGGTAATTAATTATTGAACAAAATGTATAAACAAAGTGCAGGCGTATTATCGGCCGCTCCACGAGTGCCATATTGAGAACTCCCGATAATCTGAGTTACGGAGCGGCTCGGACAGGCGTAGCCCGAGGCCCGAGGATTAATAATGCATGATGGTTTTATGGGCGGCCGCTGTAAAAAATAAAGCTTGGAATGCCGGAGAAGAATAATCAGTTTTAGGTCTCTTCATAGCGTAGCTACCTGTGTTACGCCGCATAGTTTCCAGCAGCCTTCTGTATTACACCGGTTGCGACCGACCGGCTCCGAAAACGCATTCTTCCTTTAATGATGAACAAGTTATTCTATTCCAGTGGCGCGGCGTATCCGTAACGGGCATTTTTTCTCGCCGGGGAGGTAAACGAAGTTGTATCATTGAATTGATGGTTGTTTACCAAGGCCTCTATTGGTTTTTGAAAACAATCCAGACAGCGAATATGAAAACTTTAAAGAAGAAAACGATATAACAAAAGAAGAAGTAGAAGAAGCCATTAGAATTTAGAAATAGGAAAGCAGTGGGAGAAGAAGCTCTAGAATCAATGGCCAACATTACGAAGAGTAATTATTATTAGCATACATAATATACAATAGACTACGCTTGCAATGGACTTTAGGGGACAGTCAAAATTAGTCCATTATAACTGAGAGTCCGTCTTATCCTAACCTGATTTTTTTAAGTGTTATAGAGGTATTGTTTGTCTATTTCTTTGAAACGATTAAAAGAAAACATATGATCAATTTTATGATGTACACCAGTACGCATCTTTCTCTTTTGATAGAGCGTGGCTGTGGAAATAATAATTGTTTTCTCGTTGTTTCTAAACATTTGTTTATCTACAGCTGTTTACCAACTTCGGCTTACCTTGAACTATTTTCTATATTAGTAATTATAGACTTTTTTTCACTTGATGAAAACTCGGGAGATTTCGATGTATCGGGGCACGGGTCGTCTCCGCGATATGAAGGAAATTCGGTTTGGATATAGTGGACTTTTTACGAATTTTAGTCCGTTACAAGTGGATGACCATTGCAAGAGAGTTCATAATATCCGATTCTATTAAATAGGTTAAAGTAACTCTCAGTCACGACTTTAGTAGTCGGTGAATCTGTTCATTACTAACGAGAATCCATTATAAGTGGACTCTACTATATGCAGAAGTAAGAGGCGCAGTAAGACTAAATGAAAAAAATCGGAATTTCGTCAAATGGAAAAGGGCCAAAAAGGGCTTAGCCCACTCCTGCTTATAATTTTCATGGGGCAGATGCTAAAGAAAACAAAAACGAGACCATCAATATAGGATATCGTAATTCATCATCGGTTTAAGCTTTCGACTTGTATATGCCATCTCTTTGAACAAAGCTGAAATGAAAAGGAAAATCACGGTTTGGGCAACCAGTTAAAAAAAAGAGTGCAGATAAATGTATAAAAAGTAACATTGTCCAAGTAACTAGGACAGAGGAACATAACATGCAAATAAATGGAAAAGCTGTAGTTCACTACAAACATGGTACGATAGACAGAGAAGTACAGACAAGATAACAAAAAACGAGCAACATCTACTAGCAAATTAATAATAGTATAAGAGATAAAAAGGAATTGCAAAATAACACCAAAATAAGAATATAAATGCTAAATAAACATAAATCTAAAATATCAGCGAAGATGAGATATTTGAAGAAGGTTATAGGAAAAACAACAAGAAGCATGAAAGAAGAAAGGAACCCAGAAGAATTACAGTAATGAGAATAATAGGAAAAAAGAAAAGTAGACAACATGAGAGGTTTAGCACAAAACTAGGAAAGACAATAACTGAAGTACACAGCCTGGCCGGAAACAGAAGATATTTGAAAACATTGATGACTCCAGTTAAAACCCTTCGCTGTAATGACACAAAAGTGAAACGATAAAAGAGAAAAAGAAGAAGTGGTATTCCTCTTTTTTATGGCGTACCTTTGAATGCAGAAGTGAGAGGTCTAGCACAACGCTAGGAAAGACAATAAAGTACACAGCCTGGTCGGAAACAGAAGAGATTTAAAAAAATTGGTGACTACAGTTAAAACCCTTCGCTGTAATGACACAAAACGAAAAAGAAGAAGTGGTGTTCCTATTCTTTATGGGGTACTTTTGTGTGCAAGAGTGAGAGGTCTAGCACAAAGCTAGGAAAGACAATAAAGTACACAGCCTAGCCGGAAACAGAAGAGATTTTTAAAAATTGATGACTCCAGTTAAAACCCTTCGCTGTAATGGTACAAAAGTGAAACGACAAAAACGAAAAAGAAGAAGTGGTATTTCTATTCTTTATGGGGTACTTTTGTGTGCAAGAGTGAGAGGTCTAGCACAAAGCTAGGAAAGACAATAAAGTACACAGCCTAGCCGGAAACAGAAGAGATTTTTAAAAATTGATGACTCCAGTTAAAACCCTTCGCTGTAATGGTACAAAAGTGAAACGACAAAAACGAAAAAGAAGAAGTGGTATTTCTATTCTTTATGGGGTACTTTTGTGTGCAAGAGTGAGAGGTCTAGCACAAAGCTAGGAAAGACAATAAAGTACACAGCCTAGCCGGAAACAGAAGAGATTTTTAAAAATTGATGACTCCAGTTAAAACCCTTCGCTGTAATGGTACAAAAGTGAAACGACAAAAACGAAAAAGAAGAAGTGGTATTTCTATTCTTTATGGGGTACTTTTGTGTGCAAGAGTGAGAGGTCTAGCACAAAGCTAGGAAAGACAATAAAGTACACAGCCTAGCCGGAAACAGAAGAGATTTTTAAAAATTGATGACTCCAGTTAAAACCCTTCGCTGTAATGGTACAAAAGTGAAACGACAAAAACGAAAAAGAAGAAGTGGTATTTCTTATCTTTATGGGGTACTTTTGTGTGCAAGAGTGAGAGGTTTAGCACAAAGCTAGGAAAGACAATAATTGAAGAACACAGCCTACGGCCGGAAACAGAAGAGATTTTTAAAAATTGATCGATTCCAGTTAAAACCCTTCGCTGAAATGGCACAAAGGTGAAACGACAAAAAAGGATAAGAAGTGGTATTCCTCTTCTTTATGGCGTACTTTTTGTGCAGGAGTGTAGATAAAATATAATTTACCAAAATTCCATAAAAATTCTGTTTTTAATTAGCAAAAGAATACCGGTGCGGTTCCGAAAAACGACGACCCGTTACTGAAGCGCTCGGGCTCGTGAACGCCGCACATTCCAACGTTATCAATAATCTAAAAAATAAACGGTAAGATTCGCGCGGCCATAATGGTGAAGAACTGGTCCCGAGGTCGGAAATGCGTGAAGTTGGGGGAACCGAGCATAAATATTCGAAATATGCGCGGCCGAGGCTCGAACCCAGAGACTTAATACCGAGAACCGGCGATGTCATAAGACGGTGGAACAATGCAGGCTCGAGGCGGTGAACCCGAGAGGCTGCGTGACCCCTGGAATGCACACGGAAATTAAAGTGGCCCGGACCCGGAGCCGCGGCGCAGGGTGCGAAGGACGGACCAAGGTCGGCAGGCCGCAGTGTTATTCGACCCTCCAAGTGCGTAAGATGTGGCCCTCGTGCTACCTCGTCCCTTTCCAGGTGCGGACTCTGCCGGCCCATCACCAGGCTCTCGCGTTCTCCGCGCCTGCTTTTCGAACGCTGCCCGCGTACGCCGACCGCCCGTCACCGGGGACGCCCCTTCGGCGGCCGCACGTGCTCTATGGCCAAGAACTTCTTGTAAGTAGCTCTTCTGTACCGAGGGTTTATTTAGTTTGGCACCCGTGGAACGGATGTATTGAGCCGACTCGTGCGTCACTGACGTGAAATCAATGTAGTTATGGGCAACTGTGGTTCAAAAATGACTTTAATAAGATCGCCATGTAGTTTATCACACTCTTTGGAACCACAATATAAGATAGTATTGATAGATTTGCTTTTCTGTTCGAACCATCCATTGTGTGCTATGGACAAGAGTTTCTTTTGAGCAGCAATTTCTTACTGGAGATTTCTCTATTTTGACACATGTAGAACGGTTGTATTATATCAGTTGAGGATTATCCAGTTCCAGTTGATTCTTGCATCACTGATGTGGAAACTGTACAGGGAAAATCTATAGTTATGGACAACTGTGACTCAAAAATGAGTAATACTAGATTTTGCCTTTGTGTTCGAGCCATCCACTGTGTACTATGAACAGAAGTTTCTTGTAAATAGTTATTTTGTTGTGGAGATTTCTTTATTTTTACACTTGTAAGATGGTTGTATTATGAGTTGAGGCTTTTCCAGTTGCAGTTGATTCTTGCATCACTGATGTGGTAACTGTTACAGGGTAAATCGATAGTTACGGGCAACTGTGGCTCAAAAATGAGTCTAATAATAGATTTGCTTTTGTGTTCGAACCATCCACTATGTGCTATGAACTGAAGTTTCTTGTAAATAGTTATTTTGTTCTGGAGATTTCTTTATTTTTACACTTGTAAAACGGTTGTATAATGAGTTGAGGCTTTTCCAGTTCTAGTTGATTGTTGCATCACTGATGTGGAACCTGTTACAGGGTAAATCGATAGTTACGGGCAACTATGGCTCAAAAATGAGTAATAATAGATTTGCTTTTGTGTTTGAGCCATCCACTGTGTGCTATGGACAGAAGTTTGTTGTAAATAGTTATTTTGTTCTGGAGATTTTGTTATTTTTACACTTGTAAGACGGTTGTATTATGAGTTGAGGCTTTTCCAGTTCTAGTTGATTGTTGCATCACTGATGTGGAAACTGTTACAGGGTAAATCGATAGTTACGGGCAACTGTGGCTCAAAAATGAGTCTAATAATACATTTGCTTTTGTGTTCGAACCATCCACTGTGTGCTATAAACAGAAGTTTGTTGTAAATAGTTATTTTGTTCTGGATATTTTTATATTTTTACAGTTTGATGCTAATGATCCCACAGCATCGCACGGCTAGTTATGAGCGATCACCCAAATACACCTGCATTAAAATTTTCAACTCGCTGCCGGATTTCATTATCAAAAGTAGTAATGTTAATGAATTTAAGCAAAAGTTGCGCAATCACTTAACAAAAAAATGTTATTACGGTATAGGCGAACTGTTCCAGTAGTTTTTGTATGTAATTTCGTTTTTTTTAATGTGTTAGTATTAGTTTCGACGCGTCTACGCCAAACATGTATTTGGTCATCAAGACAATAAACTATTATTATTATTATTATTATTATTAGTTGTAAGATAGTAGTATTATTATGAGTTGAGGCTTGTCCAGTTTTAGTGGATTCTTGCATCACCGATGTGGAAACTATTATAGGGCAACTATGGTAAAAACATTAAATTAATAAGATATTGTAGGTGCTTATGTCCCACCCTTAGGAATTACTATATCAAATAGTAGTAGTAATAGGTAATCTATGCAATATCTTTCTAAAAAGTAACTGGAAACACTTACTACAGCCATTGGATCCAGGAAAAGATGTTTCAATCTTGTTCTAGTATTTTCTAGGGGGCGGATTTCTTTTTGAGGTATTCACTTATTGCTATTTCAATGTATTCACTAACCACATAATATAGCAGATGTTTTGATTCCTTAGAAAGAATAATGAAAACTAGTGTGAAATAGGCAAATTGTGACAGAATAGCCAAAAAGTACAATATTTTGATAAACTTTATAACAGGCAATTAACTCAAACTGCTATGTTTACTATACATGAATCTCCCATTGATCCGGAAAATGACTAGAAACCAGAGAGCCAGAGAGGGCAAGTTAAGAAGTTGTGTTCCAGCAAAAGCCATTATTATCGGGAGAAAAGAAACGTGTCAGAATTTGAATTTTGGTATTTTAGATTTTTAATTCGTATAATGTGGTAGTGTTCGTATATATTACCCGAGATACAGCAAATTAAAGGTCAAATGTATTCAGAAAATGCGGGGGACAGGTTAGCTATAAGGGTGTTGGAGTATGCTAGCACATTTTGAAAATTGCAAAAGGTTTGAAATTAAATAGAAGCTTCTGAAGACTCCATCATGCTAGCGTTTTTGTATGGAAGAAGCTAGAAACATATTTGTGTAGGGAATAGAATATTATGAAATTAAACTCAATTTCTCCAAATTAATGGAGTATCGGTTAAGTGGAGCTGCATTTGGATTGAAAATACAAAAGTTCTAAAATTAAAGAGAAGCTGCTGGAGAATCTCATTCAGAAGGGAGCTAGAAAAATGTTTGTGTAGTAAACAGAATGTTTTGCCAAATTAATCAAGTGTCGATTTAAGTGCAGCTGCATTTGAATTGAAAATGCAAAGGTTCTGTAATTAAATAGAGGCTTCAGGAGGAACTCATTTATTTCGGTGTTTTCCTATGAAGAGAGCTAGAAAAATCTTTGTGGGATGAACAGGATTATAAGGAAATTTAAATCATTTTTTGCAAAATTCGAGTGTCAGTTAAGTGCAGCTGTATTTGAATGGATAAATGCAGCATTTGGATTGAGAGTTGCAAAAGTGCTGAAATTAAACAGAAGCTTCTGATAACATCACTTATTCCCATGTATTCCTGTGAAGGGAGATTACTGAAGTCGGATAAGTGTAGCTGCATTTGGATTGAAAATTGCAAAAGTTCTGACATTAAATAGAAGCTTCTGGAGAAACTCATTCATATCAGTGTTTTCCTGTGAAGAGAAAAATGTTTCTGCATGGAACAGGAATATTATGATTTACTATTTTTCTAAATTAATTGAGTGTGGGTTAAGTGCAACTACATTTGGATAGAAAATAGAAACAAAATTAACAAGAAATAAAATACTCTGGGAGAAACTCATCCATTCCGGTGTTTTCCAATGAAGGGGCGGTTAGAAAAATGTGTGTATAGGAAACAGGAATATTAATATATTATGATAATAAATTAATTTTTTTCCAAATTAATGGACTGTCAAGTCCAAGCCCAGCTGCATTTGAATTGAGAAGTGCTGCTGATTTTGGATTGGAAATTGCAAATGTTCCGAAATTAACTAGTAGTTTCTGGAGAAACTCATTCATTCCGGTATGGAAGCTAAAAATATGTGTAGGTAACAAGTATAGTATATAATGTAGTGTGAAAGTGTAGCTGCATTGGGATTGAGATATGGGGCTGAATTTGGATTGTGAATTGAAAGGGTGCTGAAATTAAATAGAAGCTTCTGAAGAAACACATTAATTCCGATGTTTTCATACAAAGGAAACTAGAAAAGTGTTTGTGAAGGGCATAGCATATTATGAAATTAAATTCATTTTTTCTTCTTAAATTAACGTAGTGGGGGTTAAGTACAGCTGCATTTAGGTTGAGAATTGGAAAAGCCCTGAAATGAAATAGAAGCTTCTGAAAGAAAACATTAATTCCGATGTTTTCATACGAAGGAAACTAGACAAATGTTTGTGAAGGGCATAGCAATATTATGAAATTAAATTAATTTTTTCTTCTTAAATTATCGGAGTTGGAGTTAAGTACAGCTGCATTTAGGTCGAGAATTGGAAAAACCCTGAAATGAAATAGCAGCTTCTGAAAGAAAACATCAATTCCGATGTTTTCATACGAAGGAAACTAGACAAATGTTTATGAATGGCATAGCAATATTATGAAATTAAATTCATTTTTTCTTCTTAAATTAACGGAGTGGGAGTTAAGTACAGCTGCATTTAGGTTGAGAATTGGAAAAACTCTAAAATGAAATAGAAGCTTCTGAAAGAAAACATTAATTCCGATGTTCTCATACGAAGGAAACTAGACAAGTGTTTGTGAAGAGCATAGCAATATTATGAAATTAAATTCATTTTTTCTTCTTAAATTATCGGAGTTGGAGTTAAGTACAGCTGCATTTAGGTTGAGAATTGGAAAAACCCTAAAATGAAATAAAATAGAAGCTTCTGAAAGAAAACATTAATTTCGATGTTCTCATACGAAGGAAACTAGACAAGTGTTTGTGAAGAGCATAGCAATATTATGAAATTAAATTCATTTTTCTTCTTAAATTATCGGAGTTGGAGTTAAGTACAGCTGCATTTAGGTTGAGAATTGGAAAAACCCTAAAATGAAATAGAAGCTTCTGAAAGAAAACATTAATTCCGATGTTCTCATACGAAGGAAACTAGACAAGTGTTTGTGAAGGGCATAGCATATTATGAAATTAAATTAGTTTTTTCTTCTTAAATTGACGGAGTGGGAGTTAAGTACAGCTGCATTTAGGTTGAGAATTGGAAAAGGCCTGAAATGAAATAGAAGCTTCTGAAAGAATACATTAATTCCGATGTTTTCATACGAAGGAAACTAGAAAAATGTTTGTAAAGGGCATAGCAATATTATGAAATGAAATTAATTTTTTTCCCCTAAATTAACCTAGTGTTAGGAGCTTAGGGAAGAAAAAAGAGTATAACAGTTCTTAGCTTAATCTAATTGGGTTTTTCTATTTTTTTTTGGATCAGTCTTTACTGAAAAAAATAACATGATGATAAAACCGGCTGCAGCTTACATTTTTACATAACCGCACTAGGAGTTAAAATGATGTTACATTGAATGAACCGTCTAAAATGTTTAGGTCTAATTGCTGGAGCACCTTACTTTCACTTCGTTTATGAGAAAACAGAGTGATGAATATTTGAAACTAGGGAGGCATTTTAAGTGTGTTAATATAATTTTATTTGAAAAATATTACAGCAACTTCGATCTCTTTTCAGAAATGTAGGGAAACCCAAAAAATGTATGAACAGTGTGAACAAGCACTAGCCCTGAACTCTGCTTTCTTCAGATAGATTCCATTAAAAATGTATTCTCTGACTATTAGTAATTTTAAATTGATGTTATTTTCAGTCATTATAAGATTATAATCGTTTAGTTTATCAGTGTACCATGTTGTATAAAGGCATCAAAATATACAAATTGTAAAATATTTATTGGATATAACTGAATAATGGTATTTCGTCTTGTAACCAATTGATATTCCACACTGAAAAACTTTCCCATTCATCTATGGACTTTCTCTTTAAGTTTGCAATTAAGCGATTAAAATATCTAAATACGTACGATTATGTTATTTGTCAATTTTAATTAAATTATGAAATACATATCAAATATGTTTCTAATCGTATGTACACTATATTACACTTTATTAACGTTACAGGTTATTACACTGTTGCATAATTTTTTAGATTGTTTTCTATTGTATTTTTCTATCATTAATTGTTATTTATATACTTCACTGGTTGTTTGGCAATAACAGATTTTCCATACTTTGAATGTAATTAATTTAATGAGGCGGTAAATACTCTCTGTAAGTTTTATCTTTATTTAAACTGTGATTTTGTAAAACTGTAATATAAGTATAAGTTTTTAAGTGTGTGCTTGAATAGTAACAACACATATTTGTACATAATCTAAAGAGAGATAAAAGTATAATGTACAGTCGTGTGCAAATAAATCTGGGACAGTGTTTTTTTCACATGCAGATTCAGTTAAGAATTGAAGAATATCTCCATGGATTTCCTGCTATCAGAAAGAGTTACATTAAACTTTAACAGGTACTGAAACCCGTAACTCTCTCTGATAAGAGGAAATCCATGGAAATATTCTTCAAATTCTTAACTGAATCTGCATGTGAAAAAAACACTGTCCCAGATTTATTTGCACACGACTGTACGTGCATAAAAACGAAATCGTCCGAGACTCTATGTTATCAAAATAAATACTAAATTCTAGACCGGATGTGAACTTTCCAGACCGAAAGTTGAGAATTTGTATAGGAAAACACGTTTGGGCATACTTTTGAAACTATCAGTTGAAAGAGAAATTATTTAACACTACATTAAAAATATTGTATCAGTTTTAATTACTGTGTATGTTGTTTGTCAATATTAAATAAGTTATACTTTTGTAGAATAACTAGATATAATTCTCCATTAACGTATTTTTTTTTTGTTGCAGGCAAAGAAGGACATTTATAATGTGAAGTCACAAAGATTGATATTAGCACAAGACGAATATAATCATCTTAACAACGCTTTAGCTGCCCTTAATACGTCTAGAACAAGCTGTAAGTATTGTTGCACATGTTAATATCCGATAATTTGTTAGTAAAAAAAATAATGATTAGAGTAATCAAGTAACCACTGTGTTTTTTGCAGTATGCTCTTCTAGCAGTAGTGTAAGCACTAAATACGATCCAGATTTACTGAAATCTGATGTCGCCATGGCCAAAAATAGGGTATCCCGACTGAAACGAGAACTGGAGCAAATTAGGAACGAAATGACCTGCACTCAGAGAGGAGTGGAGACATTAACTATGTAAGTTTATCGCGTAAGCATTGGCCATGTTCATTCACTAACTGACATTTCTTTCGCAGAGTCGAGCAGAAGCTGAGCGCACACCAGGGCGGCTGCTACAACATCGTAGAAGCTCAGGCCATAATGACAGAGCTGCACAACATACAGAAGTCCCTCGAGTCGGGAGAAAAGGAAAAGGCCGAACTGATGCAGTCTTTGGCCAAGCTTAAGGACGACTTGACGCGACTGCAGCTGTGTGAAAGTTCGCCGGAGGTGTCTACCCTAAGTCTTCCCCAAGAAAAACTGAGCACTGCCTCGCAAACTGACCTTTCGTACGATATCGTGCCAATTGGGACGCGATTAGCGGAAATGGCAAAAATGAGGCTGGAGTATGATGAAGCGCGGAAGACCGTGCAGGTCATTCAGCAAAAGCTAGCAGATTTAGAGGAGAAGATGCAGCCTGGTCAAGTGGAATCCGACAAGGACAGGCTACTGCTCTTCCAGGAAAAGGAGCAGCTTCTGAGGGAGTTGAGGAGCATAACGCCTCGTACTCGATCTAAGGAGGAGATGTTCGACATTCAGCTCGAGTGCCAGCGTTTAGAACAAGACTTAAATAAGGCTTTGGAAGTGTCCAATAGGGCGATTGCCGACCGATTGAGATTGCACGAGGAGAAGCAGCTGCTGTTACAACAGCTGCGGGATGCGTTGCGTTCAATGACGCAGTTGGAATCGCAACTAAAAACGCTCTCTGCCAGTACCTTATCCGTTAGCAGCAGTTCTAGTCTCGGCTCTTTGTCCACTACAAGCAGCAAGGGTTCTCTAAGTTCTGGGTTGAGCTTCACCGACATATACGGCGGCCCGCAGTGTATAGGTTCTGCAAACACGGACAAACCCGTGGATATGGTCGACTTGCACAGGCGAGTCGAAAGGCTGCTCAAAGAAAACGACAGCAGCGTGAACACGCCATCACCTGGAAGATCTCAACCGTCATTATCGCCTCGAAGTTCACTATCGTCAGTCTCGCCCCCTGTATCGCCCATGTACGAAAATCTCCCCTGCATCGTGCCCCCTCCATCGTACAAACAGGTCGAGCAGGACCGCAGGCTGCTGGACGACCAACTGAAGCTGCTGCACCCCACAGGAAACAACGAATACTTGCACAACTACACCCAGAGAGTGCCTGTTCCTAACCTGTCGCCACTGAGCGACCTCCTCGAAGCCCACATGAGCAACATGTCGCAAGGCTCAGGCCTAGGAAGGCCGTCTAGACACTCGTACGAAAGCGACATACCACTCTCGCCCATCTCTGAAACTCCACCCCCTATCATCGATCATGCACTGTCTCGAACATCATCCTCAGGTACTGTATTAATTTGTAAATTATAATAACACATAGTTAGATCTGTTAACATTGCAATAGCCTATATTTTATTCTCTCTAAGTTCTTATTCCTCCACTTAATACATAAATAGGGCTTAAAACTTCAGTATATAAATAATTTTCTAATGTTGTTGACATTATTCTTACTCGAGCAATTCTGCCTTTTACACTCAACTTCATTAAGCTTTTCTCCTTCTACAATTGTCTCCACCCCTTCAGTAGTGTCAATTTCAGGATGTTTTCGCAAATCTCTTCTGTTTCTTCGAATATCTTGACCACTGTATGTTGTTACAATGTAAAACTTTAAACTCTTTCAATATGCTTTCTCTAGATTAGCGGTACTCTCCACTCAGCCCTAGGCATAACGCACAAAGGCATATTCTTCAGTATTTTTTCTTGCTACTCCATGCACTACTCTGTAACTTAATATAACACACATTTTAATGACTATTGATAGCATCCTAAAACCCACCATTATTACAGGTACCAACACGAGGTCAGTCTCGGCAGCCGTCAGCGACGAGTCCGTCGCCGGTGATTCCGGCGTCTTCGAGGCTTCCAACCGAAAGAAGGCTTCGTTAGAAGACCTGCTGGACACCGCACAAGTACAAATTAAGTTAAGATATGTTTTCGCCGAGAACATGCTTAATATATGCTTTGAACGGGCGCGCAACCTGAGCGCCCTCCTCATTCCAGAAAATTCGCAAGTGTAAGTCACCTTGAGGTTGCCCCAATGCCAGTTCTAATTTGTTTTCTCTGCAGATGCATCAAGGCAGCGCTGCTGCCGTCTTCGCCTGCAGTGCCGACGGTGTGTAGTACAAAGCCAGTTACAGATCTAGTGAAACCGACTTTCGGAGACATCTTCAGTATGAATGTGCCGCTCAACAAGTTGTACACCAAAACTCTGCAAGTTAACATTTGGAGTATTGCTGAGGATATGCAAGAGAAATGTATGGTACGTTACTTTTATAAATTCCAGTTTTTTTTCCAAAGGTTCTAGACCTCTAGACCACTTTACACAGATTTCAAGTGCCTTTGACCTGAATGTATTTATAATGAATCGTCTCTTTGCAGGGTTGTGCTCAAGTGAGTTTAGCAGACTTCAATCCCCAGAGCATTTCGCAGAAGTGGTACAACATCTTAAGCTTGCGGCTAATCGAGCCTGCAGAGGAAGGTGCGGCAGCTAGGCTAAATGCACTCCACGAAAAACAAGAGTCGGAATTGTCAGTTCCGCGACAGCATCCGGGCGTGAAGGAGGAAAGCTCGGACGATTCTACTATAATTTCCTCCCAGACGTCGACCTTAACAAGAAATCAGGACGGTGAACACTTCGAGCCGCCCACCAACCTCAATTTTGAAGAATTGGTGAACTGCCTTAGAAATACAGAAGAGTATGATAGCGAAGACTCGGAGGATGACGACGACGATGACGAGGAGGATGATGTGGATGAGGAAGGCATAACTGTTGACTTCAGACACAGCGAACGGTTGGAAGTTGTGCTGGAGCATTATGATCCGTCAGAGAATCCAGATGATCAGGAAAATATGTTCACCGACAAGCAAACCAATACAGAATGCACTTTCTACCCAGAACACGCGAAGCAAATGAAACTGGCTGCGGCGAGTGGTACGAGTTGCCTCGACGACAGGGGGGTCATCAAGCGCTCACAGACATTTTCGCCGAGTGCGGTGGTTTCTAAAAACCATTATATCTGTAAACTAAATAGAAGTGATAGTGATAGTGCGATGCCTTTGTACAGGCGCGGTGGCAATCCCTTCCAACGAAATTCCGTCGAGCGGCGCTCCTTGCGGTTCCGCCGGCAATCCGGCTCAGCCATAAGCTTGTCTAAGAGCAAATCTCATAGTCACGTGCCGCCAACTGCACGGACGTCGCTAGATTTAGAACTGGATCTGCAGGCGCAGCACACACGGCTGCACACATTGAATTCGGAGCTGGGCAGGCTACGGCAGCTCAAGGACCGGCTGGAAGCGGCGAAGGAGCAGGGCGACACGGAGCTCGCCACGTGGGTTTTGGAAGACGAGCAGTTCCAGCATCTGGTCTCTCAGGCTGAAACCTACAGGCAGGGCAGGACTCCAGAGGAGAAGAAAGTTGAGAAGATGCTCAGGAAGATTTCCAGGGAGATCTACAGGCTAAGAAAGAGCAAGGCAGGAAATGGAAAGCCAGATGTTATTTCTTTTCGGTAAGTTTTCATTTCTTCATTTTTATGGTAGATCAGATGATTAAAATGAAAACCTCAGGCTTGTATCTAAGTGATGCGGTTTGTTTATATGGAAATGTAGCTACTTATACATAATTGCAAATAAAATAATGCTGATTATGCATATCAACAAACCAATGATATTTCTACCGGGTGACTATAAATGATTGTGATTTTTTCTTAGGTTGGCACTGTTTATGTTGGTGGCACTGTAAGTCTATGTCAAATTCAAGGTTCGCAGGTTAGGCTTTGCATCATTCTGTGTCAAAACTGACGCAAAACCTAACCTGCTAACCTCGAATTTGACATAGACTCTCAGTGTCACCAACATAAACAGTGCCAAACTAAGAAAAAAAATCTCAATCATTTATAGTCACCCGGGTATATTAAAACTGCTGCTCAATATGAAAGTGAATTACAATATTGTTTTATGTATGAGTAGTGTATTAATAAATTGATATCCATCAAATGGACAATTATTAAAGCCAATTAACTATGGTACAGTTTGACTGCAAGTGTTGAGGGGAAAAAAAAACTCGAGTTATTGAAAGAGTTACCGAGTTGCCATAAATTTGGAATACATATTATGTATTTAGTATAGAACATCACACGATACATATTTATACGGATTATTTATAAATCTTGAAAAAAGATACCTTATTATGTAGTAAGTACTCACATACAACGTGCGAAATGTATAAAAATAGTACATACAGTATATACAAGTACATAAGTATTTTCACTAATACTTAAATGTTTCTAGTTTTCATTTCGTGACTCCATAAATTACATAAGATGTGACCAATACAACAGTAACAATACTGTAGCATAGTTGCTCAAATATTTAAAGTAGAAAACTCAAAATTAGCAAATTCTAGTAACGTTATTATCAGACCTTATCGGTAATCTCAAGGTAATCCCAAACTAAAAGGTCGATACCGATGTAGACACAACAATTTCGGTTTACCAAGGAGTGACTGTACTGGCTGTTTCCTAAAAAACGCCGCAACCCATAACTCCGTTGTTTTAAATTTTAGACCCAACAAACTATATATATTCTTAAATGGCAAGAAAAGAGCTACCTTTTGACATCGCCCGTTCGTAAATATCTTTCAACTGTTTTGAGCAACGATGTTCAACTTTTTTATTTTAAATGGAACACCCTGTATATTTTTACATATTTAGATTCAGGATGAAACTCTGCATGCAGTAGTATGCTTCATTTGTTTTTTGGACACTTAGAAATGTTTAAAATAATTTTTTAATATTGCATGTAGACAGTCGTACAGTACCATAAAATTTTCAAGTGTGCCGTGGAAAACGATCAGAATACACAACGCAATAAACGTCATTTAAGCGTCAGTGTCGCAGTTTCTCTTGTATTTTTATTCATTTTGTCATTGTAATGTATTATTTCTTGTTCAATAACAAATCATGGATAACAATCAACTGACTAACATGCTGCAAGTGTATTTCGAATGCAATAAAAATCGTGGCAAAGCAGTGCACCTTTATAGCGACCGCTTTCTGAACAGAGAAGTTCCAGAACCTCGCAAATTTGGATGAATTGAAGAAAATTTGAGAAACTATGGAGCTTTGAAGAAAGGTAGCTCTTGTCTTGCCATTTAAGAATATATATAGTTTGTTGGTCTAAAATTTAAAACAACGAAGTTATGGGTTGCGGTGTTTTTTAGGAAACAGCCTGTATATCGGGTTTTATGGAAATGAATGCAAATATTTTTTTAGACGACCACGTATGAAAGTAACATTATCGCGACAGCAGCCTACTACAGAAAGTTGACAGTTTCGTACACTAGCACGATATTATATCGTGCTAGTCATATCGTAACGGCACAAAGTTATTCACATCACGACCTCATCACGGCCTGCTTAATTGTGTGACAAACGTCACTTTGACGTTTGTCACACAATTAAGCAGACCGTGATTCAAATAATCCAGACGCTTTTGCTTTATTCGTTGCTCTGCTTCCAACAAGCTCTAATTTTTTATAATTGTACCAATAATAATATAACGATCAATTTTGCAAACAAAATAAAAACAATTCTTAAAAATAGAATTTACTTTGAGTGGTCGTCTAAAAAATAGTGTTCATAACTCGCCCGAAAGTGCAAATATCTGTGCTCGTGTTTTAGATCCACTCGGGCTTCGCTTCGCTACGCCCTCGTTTGTCTAATCAACACTCGCACGATACTTGCTACTTTCGACGCTTGTCATGAAAATAACTATAACTCGTAATAGAACTGGCTAAACTGAACAACTTCTCCATTTATAATTTTTTTCGAAAACGCCCTCAAAACTGAGTTAAAATTCAAAACAGTTTTACTCTAAAAACCAATAAAAACTGATAAAACCTTTAGTTCACATCAGGTTACCAACGTACCTTATCAATTGAGGTAGGTAAGTTATTAACTGCATGTTTTTTGTGCAGTTTTAATATACTTGTGTCGTTCACTTTTAACTTAGATTTGCTTACCAGCGGGTCGTCAAATTTAGGGAAGATACATATGCAATTAAGTAAAAAACGATAAATAGAAAAGTTGTTCATTTTGGTTAGCTTTATCACGGGTTTAAATTAATTGCATGAACTTACACCCTGTATTGTGGGTTTTACAAGCTGCAAATCCTTTGAAATACATAGAAAGATGGTCGTAAATAACTCTTAAGAATGTTATTTACTATTTACAGCACTTCTTAACGTAATAATGATTGCCAAACTGAATATTTGCTTCTAAAAATCAAGTAATGCAGGGAAAATCGAAAACTTTGTCGTATCGAAATTCAATTTATCGAGAGATTTGTATATGGGAAACTATAGGAATTAGTTTGGGAATGTGATCGTAATACAAAAGTTCAACTGTATTAAGTATTGAGGAAATAGCAGCTATTATCCATTCAATTAACTTCCGTGACATTTACGCTGTCAAATTAAAATTTTGCAGTGTCCTTTATGTACAGAACCTATCAACTTTTTTAGTGAATGTACTTAACGTCAAACTTGTAAGTAAGGTTATAAAAACTTATTTATTTTGCTACCCTTAAATATAAAACGTAGTTTTAGTGAAACAAAGTAAAAACATAATTTATTAATAACTTTAGTAAGTAATCTTGTATTATATATACAACCAAATTAAATGAAATGTACTTCAATAATTCAAAGGGTCAAGTCAAAGGAAAAGTAAAAAAACAAAACCTTGAAATTTAAATTGAAAATGGCGCCAACATAAAAAAAATTACTGTCACCCTACTAGCGATTTTCATATTGACCAACTGATAGTGACTTTTACGTCACGGGAGTTTTCTGAATGGATTATATACAATTTTAAAAATACAGTTTAAAATGTTTTATTTTCACCAAAAATATATTTCGGCTCATGTTTAGCCTTCTTCAGTTTGCGCAAGTTTAGAAATATGAAGTCAAATTTGTCACATAACATTAAAAATTGGTCCATATATCTAAAAAATGTTTACATGTTAGTAAAATAAGTATGTGAACGATTTTTTTTTTCATTGTACCTGTATTGAGATTTTTTTTATTAAAAGAGATTGTTTATAGAAGAATTTCCATTTCTGCAATTCACAAATTATTAATTAATATGATATTTAAAATTAGGAAGTGTATTTATCTTAAGTTATCAACATTTTTGCCTATTTTCCTTGATTGATGCTTACGTTTTTTCGATTTTTATATGTTAAAAGTTTAAATAATTTCTGTAATATTGGTGGTATCTATAGGAATGAGATACTCTGTAAAAAATGTTATATTAATCACTTACTATAGGTCACTGTGTTGAATGTAGAAATGTACCTATATGAAAATTAGCATAAGTTTATAATGCGATACCAGCAATTTTTAAACTGAAAAAGAGAAAGGTAAATCAGTGACCAATTCCGACAATCATATAGTGGGGTTATCAGTAGTAATATAACAAGGGCGAGACATACTTACCGATAATTTTGCACACGCCAAGGGTCAAGTGCTGGTTGCAATGACGATGGTTGCACGATGACTCTTGGCATGATTAAAATTATATGTGTGTTGCCTGCGTTTATTATATTTTGAAGATTATTACACAAAACCGGTACACGAATTATGATTTAAAATTGATCTAATAATGCCAAAAAACTATTTGCTTGATTCTTACATTTCTATTTCTAATTATGACATCTGCTATGGGGTCGATAATCATCCCTAGGGCGCTTATCGCTTGATAAGCAGCCCAAGGGATCTTATCAGGTAATCAGTTCGGCATTTGTCGATTTTCAAAAAATGCATGGTTCTCATTGGATATCAGTTGTGTGTAATCAACTTAATGTTGTTTTCATGGAGATGACTCAGCTATATTAATACAAACAAATCGAGCTGCCAATAAAATATTTATATGTTCCTAATATTAAAATTTACTCAAAAAATAATCAAATCGAAAACAATGCGTACTTCGAACAGGTTATACGTCTCAAACTTCCTGCACAATAACAAATCGTGTCACTTTAACAGACCTCTCAAACTGTCACTCTTTTATTATTGTGCAACAAGTTTTGTTCAGTGGCTAACAGAAGAAGAAATCAAAAACCAATACAAAGAAAAACTAGAAACTGAATGGGGAAACAGAAAAGTAAAGGAAATGAAGGGATAGAAGAAATAATGGAATAATTGCAAAATATCTATCAAAGAAATTGCAAAGAAGGTACTAGGTAACAAGAAAACAAAACAAACGGTATGGATATCAAAACAAACGTGGGAGAGGATAGAAGAAAGATTAAGCAACAGATATTGGCAAGAAAAAGTAAAAATGAAAAAGGAATGCAATTATATAAAGAAAAAGACAAACGAGTTAAGACAAGTGCTAGAAATGATTAGAGAAAACACGGAGAATAAACATTGAAAAAAGCAGAAGAAGCAGCGCGGAAAAACGACATGAAAACCCTATACGACATAACAAAAGAGGAGATAGCAAGAAAGAAGATAATAACCGAGACCAGGGTGAAAGACAAACATGGAAAAATCCTTAAAACAAATACAGAAACTGAACAGAGATGGATTGAACATTTTGAAGGAATATATCAACAAGCACGAAAAGGAATAATGGCAGAAGTGAAACAGATAAAAGAAGAAATCAATATGAATGAAGATGGGATCCTGAGAGAGGAAATTAAAAAAGCCATAAAAACGCTACAAAGCAGCAGGCATAGATGACATCCCAGCAGAGCTAATTGGAGAAGGGTGGGGGAACAACAGAAGAAGTGATGCACAACCTATTAAACAGTATATGAAAAGAAGAAAAAATTCCAAGGGATGGAACGACGGAATAATAATAAAATTACCAAAAAAAAGAGATAAAATCGATTGCTCGAATTGGAAAGGAATAACACTGTTATGCACAGCAAGTAAAATACTTACAAGAATACTCTTAAACTGAATCAAAGATGGAATAAAAAAGACACTAAGGAACAACCAGGCAGGATTTAGACAGACACGATCGTGCATAGACAACATATTTATATTGCGCACCATCCATCATAGAAAAAGCAAATGAATGGTGAAAAAACTGACAAGAAACATAAAGATTAGAAGTGGGGTAAGGCAGGGGTGTGTCCTGTCACCTATACTATTCTTGATTATAATAGACTGGGTTATGAGGAAAACTGGAGATAAGAAAAGAGGAATTAACTGGAGGTTTGGCGAAACGTTGGAGGACATAGGATTTGCAGACAATGTCTGTCTATTGATGGAGAGTTCACTACAAATGCAAAAAAAGCTAAACAAACTGAAGGAACAAGCAGCAAAAGTAGGACTAAATATAAATAGGAATAAGACCAAAATCATGAAAGTAGAAAAAGATGGAAAGAAAGCAGGGACAGATAACAACCAGCCTGACAAAGATCAGATAGAAGAGATAGAGAGATTTACTTATTTAGGAAGCATTATAGATAGAGGAGGGGGAAACGAAGTGGACATAAAAGTAAGAATACACAAAGCCCAAGGAGCTTATAATGCACTTAAGAAAATTTGGCAATCTATAGAAATACATATGAAAACAAAAATTAGAATGATCAATACAAATGTGAAAACTGTATTGCTATATGGCGCAGAATCGTGGACAACAAATGAAATACACAAAAAAAGGTTACAGATATTTGGAAGAATCCTGGGACTATACTAGCTCATGGAAAAAGAAGACACAAAATGAAATAACCGAAAAAGGTTTAAAATGGAATGAAATAAAAGAAAAGGCAAAGGATAAGAGCGAATGGAGAAAACTATTAGAGGTGTTGTGCGAAGTGAGTTATTGAAGGACAGACAGTGCTAACAAAACAGTGAAAATAACTAGAACGAGCAGGTGCAGAGCTGGAAATTCTGTACCTTATAGGCGGAAACGCCAAAGAAATGCCGAAGAACAGTCGGAAACCGACGCCTTCTGCTTCAATGGGGCAGAAGGATTGATGATGATGATGATGAAGTTATCGACATATAACCCGATAATATCGAAGTACTTCTGGGTATTATTACTACTGATTATTTTTTGTGTATCGATATCAATCAATCAGAAGGCTGGATTTAGTTAAGTTATCTTGTATAATTTCAATAATACAAAGTCGATTATACAGGCAGACATCGCCGTTCGTGACTTTGCGGTTCGCTGATTTGATTTTACGCGGGGCACCTTTGTGCTCCCTTTTCTTTGCCGTTCGCGGATGGAATTGCCAACTGTTTCAACTTTCACACACTAACAGCCGGTCTTATGAAGGCCACTAATCTGAGGTTAATTCGCTGTTAAAATAAACAAAAGCGCATAAAAATTTGTTCACTAATGAATAATATGTCATAAGGGCCAACGTTTTGATGAGCTTTTGTTTATTATAGCAGCGATTTAAAGTTAACCTCAGATTAGTGACCTTTATCAGACTGGCCGTAAGTATATAAAGCAGACGTATGCGGTTTATGTCATGAACATCTAAATAATTAATAAATTATAATTTTCATTTATTATTAAAGACAATAAATTGTTAAAGGAAAGAGCTTACGTTTAATATTTTATTTTAGAGAGAAAAGTTGAAAATAAAATACTAAACGTAAGCTTTTTCCTTTAACAATTATGTCTTAACAATAAATGAAAATTATTTTATTCGCAACCATATATGTAATGTTAACATTCCTGACCTCATTTGAGTGGGGGAAGTCGTACATTTCAGCCCGCTACTTCCCGCACTCACTTCCCGCTCAAGTCCCGACCGCTGAGTAGGTAGGGACACTGGGAATCTCGTTGATCCATTCATGCGCGTCACAACCTGACGTATCATAATATAATAATTTTTCCAATTATTGTTTAGAATAAAGTGGTTGCCAATAAAATAGTATACAAACCTCGACAGGAAGTTTCCTTAGTCTCGAGATAATAGCTGATTGAGACGCTTCGCGTCTCAATCAGCTAACTAATCTCTCGACAGTAATGAAACACTTCCCATCTCGGGCTGTAATATACTATTGTATTCTAGCCAAATATTTAAAGAACCAGAAATGTCCTTAAACATTTCCAGTGATTATTAATAGAATGTTTGAAGTTTTGAAATGTAAATGAATTTACAAGAGTAGTCGAACGAATCCTGCTCATCAATCTTATTACACTTTCGAATCAGATATGCATTATAAGTAAGTTTTATTCCTTCACCTATCTCTATTCCATTTGTTTTCCTTATAGTCTAAGAGCTGGTGACATTTTTTGGTGATCATTTAGTTAAGGCCTATTTTTTTAAAGAATGTTGCTGGAGGTATGTATAAGTGTCATCTGTAAGGATTCTCCTAGATAGCGGTATCGGAGAGAGGCAGAACACCCCCAATTTTCACTGTAAGTATATGTCAAATTCGAGTTGAGCCGGTTAGGTTTTGTGTCAGTTTGTGTCGAAACTGACGGAAAACCTAACCAGCTAACCTCGAATTTGACATAGACTTACAGTGCCACCAATCTATTATTCATACGTTTCAATTTCCACAGCCGCCCCTTATGGACTTTTTTAGTGTAAGTTATGTCAACTTTGAAGTTATCAGGTTAGGTTTTGCGTCAGTTGACATAAAATGACACAAAACCTAACCGGCTCACCTCGAATTTGACATATACTGAGAGTGCAAATTGGGGGTGTTCTGCCTCCCTCCGATACCGCTATCTAGGAGAATCCTTACAGATGACACTTATACATGCCTCCAGCAACATTCTTTCAAAAAATAGGCCTTACCTAAATGATCACCAAAAAATGTCACACCAGCTCTCCTACTATTACAGAAATACATTTATAAAAGGCTATTTATTTTTTTTTAAATTGTACATCGTCTGATGAAGCTGGTATGCCAGCGAAACGTTACTGTGATTCTTTTTAAATTAAATTTTAATGTGTAACTTAACAATACTACTCTTTTTTTGAAATATTTATATATTCAAATCGAATTACAAGTAGCCAAACCTCATATAAAACCATCTTAGCTGATTTCATCTCCAATTTCACCATAAAATAATTCATATTCTTATTTGGGTATTTCGCCACTCTGCAAATTAAAAATATTAAATAACGAAAATATTAATAACGAACGTTTCGAGGGACAATCTGACTTGGTTATCAACGAATACCAATTAAAACGAACAAGAAACTTAGCTTTTTTCACTGGAAGGAAAAACAACCAACCTCCAATGAATTGTTTGACATTGACGTTTGTTGATATCTACAGCTACTTGATCTCATCTTTAAGAATCGATAGCCAACTATTGTCTAAAAATATTGAGAAAGACGACACGCATTTTTCTTCGTTAAGTAAAATATATGCCGTTTCCTTAATTTGACATCGATCCTTTAGACAAGATCTTTGTTTTGTGCCATTGTATTTTATGGTTTTCATCCCAAGCATGTTCTGTCAGCTTAGACTTATTGAATTGATACATTTTCATCATATTTTTATGTTCTTTAACTCTTAACTGCTAAAGGTCTGGATGTTTCACCGATATAGTATTTCTCGCATTCACAGGGAATACTATATATACAATTCCTTGAATGTTGTTCTTCGTTGAACGGTTTAGTTTTTGTAAGAACTGACCGTACCCAATAGGTTACCATTCAATATATTCTCTTTCCAAATATAATTCGTGTAATGATTAATGATCGATGATTTTTTACTTGTTAAAACCTGAACAAAAGTCATCGATAATAATCATTCCGCTTGTTATATTACAATTGAATATAATTTTGATCTGTGACACGTATTATTTATATTTCATTATATTCTTTTGGAAATATAACACGTGTTATAATAAATTAATAAACGAACATATCATTCCTTAAACTGAAACGGCACATCTGCAGCTCGGTTTCACTTATAAATGTCATCGATAATAATCATAGCACTTCTTCTTCTCCTTAATTTAAAACATTGTCCTGTCTTCTTATATTTTGCCTCTTAGATATTGTCTTGTGAGCTCGATGTCCAACTCTCGTATCATCTCTTTTGTGGTCTACCGGGTGGTCGTTTTGTATTTGGATTTTGAGTCATTGCCCTCTTTGTGAGTCTGTTGTTGTCCATTCTTTCAACGTGTTCTCGCCAGAATCGTCGTCTTCACCTGCTCCATGTGACTACATCTTCTATGCCACATGTTTCTCGAATTGCGTTGTTCCTAATTCTGTTGAGTATTGTGTGTCCTGTTATAGAGCGGAGAGTGTCTTCATTTCCGGTGTCTGCATAATGTTCTTTGTCTTTGCTGTTTCAGCTCTCGTCTCTGCTGCGTAAGTAAGGATAGGTCATACACAGGTCTTATAAATCCTTAGTTTACCTTCAACACTGATGTGCTTGTTTCGTCATATTATTTCACGCAAGCAGCGTGATATCTTTGCAGCTTTAGATGCTTTCTTTATTTATATTTCTATCGCTGGATGTACTGGCACCTAGGTAATTAAAGATTCTGACCTGGTCGATAGTGGTGTCATCTACTGTTAGTTTGCATCTAATCATGTCCTTTGATACTACTAGAGACTGCGTTGTCTGGGTGGATATCATGGCACTTGTTATATTAATACTGAAAATATAACAACAGATCAATAAAAAAGCCAATTAGGGTAGGCTGTGATATGTGTTATACGTTTGGCAGTACTGAAATGTATTGTCGGTCTATGTCAAATTCGAGATTTGCAGGTTAAGTTTTACGTCAGTCTGTGTCAAACAACAAACAAAACCTAACCTACTAATCTCGAATTTGACATAGACTGACAATACGCTTCAGTACTGCCAAACGTATAACACATATCACATCCTACCCTAATTGGTTTTTTTATTGATCTGTCTGTATAATTTGTAGTATATTAATAGCTATTAACATATTTAGGAATGTTATGAGTATCATAACTGCTGCAGATGTTTTGAAATTCGAGCTCGTAGAGCGAGGATTTTAAAACTTCTAAGGCAGTTATGATTCATAACATCCGTGATTTGTTCAATAGTTTATCGGTTGCTATATGGTTATGGTTGCCATGTAGGGTAATATTCTTTAACCCTACAGATAAGTTATGACCTAGTTACCTGCCTACTTTTGTATATGTAAACAAAGGCTTAATATCCTGAAACCGATAAATACTATTAATTATATTAATTATTATAAGTTTTGATAGATTATATTTAATTTGTCAATATTAGTTTTATCAACATAAAAATTAAATTAAAATAAACATACTGCACAAATACTGCCCATAATTTCGAATTTAATTACCCAAAAATTTTATACAAGGAAAGCAATTTCCATAACAGAATTATCTTGAAAATGATTGAAATAAGAAAGCCCTAATCGAACTGATATTGACAAATTAAATATAATCTATCATAACTTAGTATAATTAATAGTATTTAAAAAAATTAAAAATGATATATTTTCACATCAATAACTTAAAACTGTTTTACTATTAAAATTTTCAAAATCGTATGTTTCAAGAATTATACCCATTGAAATCCTTTATGCTCAATAATACACTTTGCCCTCTCTACATTTTAGATTCATGCGCACTCAATTATGAACAAAAATGGATGATGACTGCATTATCCTTCTAAATAAATTATGGTTTTTATTTTTGGTAAAAGTTGACATTTCAAGTAACTTTTATCCCATTATATGATTGTGGGAATTGCTCGTTGATTTACCTTTCTTTTTTTTTAGTTAAATAGCATTATAAACTTACACTAATTTTCATATACATATCTATACTAAACTTTATGCACAGTTACCTACAGTAAGTGATTAATATAACATTTTTTAACTAGTATCTTATTATAGATACCACCAATATTAGATATTATTTAAACTTTTAACATATAAAAGTCCAAAAAACATAAGCATTGTTCATGAAAAATGGGAAAAAAATGTTGATAATAAATCAAGGTAAATAAATTTCTTGATATTAAATATTACACTAATTAATAAGTTGTGAATTGTAGAAATAGAAATTCTTCTATAACCAATAACCCTTTTAATTTAAAAAAATCCATTACAGGTACGTTAAAAAAAAATCCGTTCACATACTTATTTAGTAACATGTACACATCAATTCTTAATCTTATGTGACAAATTCGATTTTGTTTTTTAAACTTCAGCCAAAATATATTTTTGGGAAAAATAAAACATTTTAAAGTGTCTATTTTTAAAATTGTGTAGTTGTTATTTCCTTGATACTTAATATCAGTACAAGACGATAGCTGTAATATTAAAGAAGACATATCTCGCTACATTAACTACGGTTGATTGAAAGCTGGTTACTGAAAATTGAAGAAATTACTGATTATTATTTTAAGATCTGTTTCATATATTTATTTAAATGAGTACGAGAAGTTTGTAAATTCCAAGCGATTAATTCCTAAACTGCGTTGAAAACCTTCCTTTATTGAACTGTGCTCTTTTTGTTTCAGAGAAAAAATGGCCTTCTTTACAAAAGTCAATACGATTGTGCCTTTCCTTCCCACCGAAGAGTGCCATTCCGATAGTGCTACGCTAAGTGAGTTATCCCAGTGTACAGACAGCGAAAGTAAAGTTAGGGATAAGGCAGACGGTGAGGATGCTCAAGTTAAGCAAGAATCAGGTCGTTACGAGTATGTTGTGGACAGAGTGCTGGGTGTGGAGGTGTAGTGTGGTGTTAAATAATTTTTCCAATTTCGATAACGAACTTAAATTATGATGCGGTATCGATGAAATGTGGTGCGTGCTTTTACTATGTATCGTTTTTGTATCTGAAATAACAAATAATGAACTCTATTTTCTTCCATAACAAGTAAAAGTGGCTACTGCATTTTATTCCTACCTTTCGTAGTGTTGGGACGCCTTATTACGTCTTCAGTCGAAACGAGAACACCAAATTCTTTATCGTGCTCGAAATACACTTCCTGTCTCTAAATTCGTAACTTAACAAGTGCACATATCGAGATGTATATGTATATCGTAATAAAAAATATATTTTCAGATAAAATATTTAAATTAATTGTGATTATGTGCCTTAAGAGATCTAAACTGTCTCTGTTGTTGGTAATTCTAGTTTGTACGCCTGTCAGTTGTTAATACTCACTTTATAACTATCGTACTTCCTTGTTTGGGCAACTTAGTCATTGCTCGTTATGTTATACGTTAGTAGTTTTAAACTGCATGTTCATTATTTTTATGTATAAATTTATTTATGTGAATAGTCATATATGAATCTTAGTACAATCTTTTTTAACTTTGTTACCATACATTCTTTAAAAATTTAACCAGTTGACTTTCTGTTCTGATGTATTTTATTTATAAATAAATCTTAATGGGTTTGTTGTATAGAGCCTTTTAAGGGATGATATTTTCTCCTAGCTATATTAGCTACGGACTTTTGTATGTATTAAATAGTATATTGTTTATTATATACCTATGGTTATTAGTGATTTTTTACTTGTATTATATGTACATAATTAATGTATAGCCGTAAGTCTATTAATGTAGTTACTATGTTTTTAAAAAACAATACAAAGCATCATTCTAAACATCTTGGATACACAGTTCTAATAAATTTATTTAAATTAAATTTGACTTTTATTTTACAACGAACCAAATACATGATTAATACAATGTGCTCAGGATGGTAAGAACTTGCCATAAACTGCTGTAAAAATGCCCAGCAGGTTTGTTCTTATCAAGAGGATACAATTATGGTACGGTGAAGCATTAACATTAGTGGAAGAATGGCTCTTGTATTGTTGGAAACGTTTTTAAACGTCTGGCGTTGTACCAAAATCGGATACTCCAACCTATACCCAATTTTGTTTACACAAAGTGTTTCAATGGAATTTCTAGAGGAAACAACACCGATGTTTTGCCATGGTCATGGCCAGTCGGTGTACAAGGGTGTACCTTAGCAGAGAAAAACTGTATGGGTACAATGGGACAGCAAAGACCTCTTACTTTTTCTTTGCTCTACATGGTGTAACAAAAATAGTGGACTGGCTCTGCATTGACAGAATATAGTATTTGCTAAATCCAACACAGAAGTCCCCATGCATATGTAGTTTAAACCTCGTCTCTTCAGTGTTATGGGAATATATTAAAGCAACAATGAATTAAGCAGTCATTTTGAAGAGCTGTTCGAAGTGACCTCCATAAACAACAACATTGTTGAGTTTGCCGTCTTGGACTATCTTACACATTCAAAAATCGCCTCTAACCTCGCTCTTCTATGCTCTGCCTAAGCTCTGCAATATCGTGGAGTTTAGATGCGCTGAATTGTAGATGTGTAGTCACTAGTGGATTGAAGTTGGGTGACATTGAGAGCCTTGCTGTTGGATCTCTATAGCCTGTCCATTTTTCAGCTAAAACTTTTGATCTTAAACATAAAACAGCTGTAACTTGAAAAGGACAAGTTTTAGGGGAGGGGGAGAGTATAGGCAGAAATAAGAGAACTAAAGGGCTATAGGAGAATATTTAACTAAAAAGGCTGATAAAGACAGCAAATGGGCAGAAATAGGAGAACTACAGCGAATAGAACAAAGATAAAGCCCTGGGGAATGCTGGGGTAACAGCTCTTCGTCTTCTCTTACCCTTCCTATCTGTGTCATCCAGGTTTGCCTAGGTCCCCTTCTTTTCATTAGTCTTCTGCTTCCGTTGCTTTTCTGCATGTTCTGGATCCATCCTAAATATATGTGCCAGTTTAATTAGTCCTTTTCTATCTTCTTCTGTATTGACTTGATGTAACATCTTTCTTATTTCTTCATTCCGTATTCTGGTCCATCGCTTCAGCAGCAATCTTTCTCCAATGTTTCATTTTTATAGCTATTATTGTGCTTTCGTACTTTTCCTGAAATGTCCAGTTTTCCCTGGCATCTAGGACCGTTGGTAGTATAACAGTGTTACCTATCTATAATTAATTACACGTTTTTGTCTATTTCTTTTTTTCTTAGTATCGATCTGTTTAGTGAATAATAAATATTGTTTATTCCCTCTTGACTTGTTAAAAGGTCGTTTACTGTTGTCTTAACTGACTGGGTAAACAAGTCTGTACAGACACAGTGCTTGTAAAATGTTGCCCTGGCAAGCTTGTTTTCTAATAAACACAGTCTCTATTAATCACTCGCCCCTACGTCGCTCACCCACCCTGCAAATTATCCGGCTTGCCCATAAAGGCTGAATTACTAAGCTTGCCACTTAAATAACTATTATCCAATACCCACTAGTAATAAGGTGTTTTACTAGTTTGTTTTAAACAAGTAAACTGGGCTATCACTAGTATGTTTACATCATAACCCACGTTGCCCTTGACACCGTGGGTTATTTCGCTTGTTTGCATAATAACCCAAGTTACCCCAAACACCGTGGGTTATAATAAATAACTCACACGTGACTTACAACTACTGAACTCATTCTCGTGGGTTATAAATGCAATAGCTCACTGTCAATTAATTTGTCCCTTGGACTTTTCACAACTATGAATAAAAGATTTTTACTTTTTTGGTATTCATTGAGTTGTTGGATAATAGCTATTTATATATCTAGGGAGCAAAGGTATTCATTTCCTCCCGCTTGTGAATTTAATACCCTCCGCTAACCCGTTGGGCATTAAACACACAAGGGAGGAAATTAACCTTTCTTCTTCTTCTTCTTCTGGCGGGGCTTGTTGTAAGCTGCATTGAGACCTATTGATCCATTGTGCTCCCACCTAATTTGTCATGGGTCTCGTTTGAAGAGGCCGGTTTCCAATGAGAAGGAAAGAATCCTACCCATAGGAACGTCCTTTATCGCCTGGGGTTCCAGGTTCCAGGAGCTACACATTGACATAGAACATGAATTGAGGTTTCTTCCTCCATCATTTACGATTCCAATTGTGAATAAGGTGACCGTGTCCTGTTAGTAAACCAGTCACGATCCTAATGTTTTTCCTGTTCATTGACAGGAGCGTAAAGGTGTTGGCAGGCGACATTTCCCCGATGAGGAGTTTTGCCTGACGTAGCCTTGGTAACGAAGCCCAGTTGGCACTGGATTGGTTACTTAGCCAGTGCTCAACTGGTCCCTTTGCAGTGGCACGGGTAATTCCTAAAGCCGGCTCAGGGCCGATGAGCTTCTTCGTTACCCTCTATTTCACTATGGCCTGGTACCCATAGTAGTTTCACCCAGTTTTTTGTACCAAGTCTATTCAGTGTATGGCAATATTCCAGAAGCAACCTGGAGTTGATTCTGGGTGAACTCAATGCTCTTAGTGCTGCCTGACTGTCTGTGCAGATGTAAATATGCAGATTGGAATAACCTCTTCGAAGGTTCTCCTGAGCACAGGTTAGGATGGCAAATACCTCTGCCTGGAATACAGTGGCATATTTTCCTAGGGCAACGGTGAGTTTGACCCTCGGCCTACAGCCATAGATGCCAGCACCAGATCCCCCCGCCATCCTGGAGCCGTGTACCAAACAAGTCCCCTTGGAGTGAGAAGACGCTGTTGCTGACACCAATCGTTCCTATCAGGAATGAGTACCTGAAATGCTTTGTGGAACATGTCAAGTGGAGCCATGAAATCGCTCCTTGTGAGAAGTTCTGGGACCTTCTCAAAATGTTGGATAATCCCTGAGTGCCCCACTTGTTCCTCTTTCATGGCCCACATCTGACCCTGGCTTAGTCTGTAGGCTGACTTCCTAGCCTCCGCCTCAATCTCTAGGTGAAGGGGCGGAAGCCCCAGAAGCACCTCCAGAGCTGCCGTAGGAGCAGTGCGCATTGCTCCTGTTATGCCTAAACAGGCCAATCTCTGTAGTCTGTTGAGGCTGTTTCTGGTTGTTGCCTTGTTGATTGCCGGCCACCAAACAAGAGCAGCATATGTTATTATTGGTCTTGTAACCACCATGTATAGCCATTTGGTGACACAGGGCTTGAGACCCTAGCTGGTTCCAAAGGTCCGTCTACATCTCCACAGGGAAGCAGTGGCCCTTTGAATTTGTCTCTCTACATGAATCCTCCAGTTCAGCTTTGAATCCAGGATAACTTCAAGATATCTGACCAATTCGGAGGGCTGGAGAGCTTTACCGAAGAGTGTGAGCTGTCTGAGACCCTCAATTCTCCTTCTTTTGGCGAATTTGCAGATTTAAGTCTTTGTGCCTATTGAAAGCTAGCCATAAATAACTTTACTTGCAGATGTGCGAATTACTATAGGGGGCAAAACACTACAATCAATGAACCCATTTAATAGGTACAATTATTTATTTACTTTTAATCGGTCTTGTACAGGATGTAAGTACTATTAAGCTTATTAAAAATTACAATAGTCCTGTACAATATATGATTTTTTCTTCGAACGCATGTTCTATAGCTCGAAATTTCAAAAATGTTGCTTTAGAAAATAATAATAATAATAATATAATAATAATAATAATAGTGACTTTATTGACTGAAACAAATACAAAACTAAATATATAACAGTTAAAACAAAACAAAATTTCAGTCAAACTCAGGGCGAGGTTCAGAATAGTGGCAAAAGGCCACTTTCTGCTCTAACACCTAAACCCTGCACATATATACTAGCAAGTACGAAACGTAATTTAAAGAAAAGAAGAAAAAAAAATAAGCATAATATAAGTAATCATAATATACATATCACATAAAAGGCTTACAATTATTGTGCTCGTTGTGATATTTTTAAGGAGGAAGTAAGGTGTGCTTTAAATTTTAATAAAGAAAGTTGTTTAAGATTATCAGATAGAGAATTATAAATTTTACAGATATTAAACGAAAAAGAACGTTCAAAAAATGTAGTTTTATGAGAAGGAGGAGTAATCACATTTTTAAATCTAATATTGATGTTATGAATGTCAGTTCTGAATCTGATCTTATTATACAAATAAGGCGGACTTTTTGTTTTTATAAGTTTATGAAAGAAGCAAGCGGTATGTAAATAACGTCTATTTTTCATATTAAGCCAATCAGTATCACTTAATTTATGAGAAATTCTATCAAATTTTCGAATGCCATAAATGAAACGTAGACAACTATTTTGAACTAATTGTATATGGTTACAGTCTCTACTACTTATACACAAACCATATACCAAATCATTAAAATTAAAATGAGAGAGCACACAGACTTCAGATAATAAAACTTTGGTATCATGGGTCATGAGATGCCTGTTGTAATAAAGCTGTTTTAAAACACAATACGCTTTTTGAATAATTTTATTTATATGTTCGTTAAATCTTAGTTTGTAATCCATTAGTAAACCCAGATCACGACCACACTCAGCAACAGAAAGCTTACTATTACCAACTCTCAAATTCAGTTCTTCGATAACCTCAGCTCTATTCTTTTTCGAACCAAATAAAAGTAATGTTGATTTGGTGGAATTAATAACTAAAGAATGTTTATCAGCAAACTCAACAATCTTATCAATATCTGCATTGATCATATCATTTGCCAGCATTGTATTATGCTGCGGGAAAGAATAGTATAGTTGAGTGTCGTCAGCATATAGGTGAAAATTGCAGTTTGAAATTTGATATACAAAATCTGACGTGTAAATAATATACAACAGCGGACCAAGAATAGAGCCTTGAGGTACACCTGTTGCTACACATTGGGAATCTGATATCTGACCGTTAACGAAAACTTTTTGTGACCTTGACTTTAAATAATCACCAATAAAATCGATAGATGATTGACTGAACTTATAAAAATGCAATTTGGCTAAAAGCAGTTCATGATTAATTGTATCGAACGCCTTCGAAAAATCCAATAAGATCAGAGCTCTGAATTGCTTCTTATCAACTGCAGTACAAATATCATCCACGATGTGCAACATAGCCGACGAGCATCCATGGCCTGGTCGAAAACCAGACTGGAGTTCCGGTAATATTTTATTACTTTCCAGGAACAACCTTATTTGAAAATCCACAACCTTTTCAAGAATTTTTGAGAGCACTGGTAGAATAGATATGGGTCTCAAGTCTTTAAATTCGAGTGGAGAATTAATTTTAGGTAGCGGCAGAACTTTAGCTTCTTTCCATGAAGCCGGAAAACAACTACGATCTAAACAGTTATTGATAATATGAGTTAAGTGCGGCAATAAAACTGGACAGCATAAAGTAATCATTTTGATATTAATATTGTCAAAACCGGTAGAATTAGTCTTAATACTATCAATTATTTTTAGAACAATGTCCTCTGTAACTTGAGAGAATATAAAAGTGGTTTCCAAGTCAGCTTTCATGTTTGCCTTATAATAATCCACCAAGTTTTGATCAGGACTTTTAGATAATTGTTGTACCGATTCAGTAAAATAAGTATTAATTTTATTCACATCAGAAAGATGATTTGGGAGATCGTTAGGTTTTGTTTTAGTGTGAATATTTAAATGTTTTAATTTTTGCCATAAAATTTTTTTACTCTTACTTTCTTGAAAGGTGTAATTTAAGAAGGCCTTCTTTTCTCTGCGAATTGCACTAGTCGTATAGTTGCGGAGTGTTTTGTAGTAATTCCAATGCGTAGGGTTTTTTGTTCTCTTAAATTTGCTGAAGGCTTTGTTTCGAAGTGAAATCATTAATTTGACATTATCAGTAAGCCAAGGTGCGGGAGGTTTTGATAATTTAACCAATTTATAAGGCGCATGAATATCGAATAGTTCAATTATTAAATACGATAAAAAGTTTACTTTTTCGTCAATATTGTTAAGTTCGTATAGTATTTCCCAAGGAGCATTAGCTAAATGTAAATTAAATAAATCTATATCAAAGTTTTTGAAATTACGATAAAGTCGTGTAGTTGGGTTACGTTTTTGAGCGGATTCAACATTAATAGAACAAAAAACTAAAGAATGGTCACTAAATCCATGGGTGTCGACCACGCCATGACTGCCAACTAAATTCGGATCCGTAACAATAATTAAATCAATGCTGGTGGAAGTGGTAGCTGTGATGCGAGTGGGTTTGTCAATAATTTGAGTAAAACCTAGTGCTTCTATCACGGTTAAGAATTATAGTGACTCTAGATTTCTATAGTGACATTTTGTCTAATTTCCAAATCAACATAACGTTGTAAAGCTTTGGTGTGATATCCATGGTGACTTAAACACAAATGCGGGAGCAAAAAAATATTGGCTCCCGCCGGGAGTCAATAAAAGTTGGCTCCAGCTCGTTGGAAATTGACAGTATTGTTTCCTACCCTGGTCGAGTTTGCCTCCAGGGTGCAACGGCTGCGAGTGGTGCGTGTGTAGTGAGTGCCGCCTGAGTTACCTCAAAGTTTAGGCTAGGGCAGAGATCATTAGAGTAGGGCAATTTAAATTTAAGTGTTGTTTAAAGTTAAATTGTTTAAGTTTAGTTTAGTTATAACGCAGTTATGTAAATTCGAGCCAAAGCAGGTGTAATGCCGAAAGGCGGGGGCACCGGCCTGAATGTACTCTTTTTGATTAGTACTAAATATACATTGAAAGTATTGTTTCCTAAAACTAGGGAGCAAAAGTTGACTTTCTATACAGTGAGTAGAAAAATTTTTGTATGGCATACATGAGTTACTAGATATTATCCACTAGAGGTAATTAAACCTACTCGGCAAACCTCGTAAGTTCAAACACCTCTCCTGGATAATATCTACTACAACCCTCTAATACCATAAATAACTATTCCCTTCCTCGCTCTGTTTGTTAATTCTGCCTATATTTTTCCATCTTCTGTAATTATGCTTCCCAAATATTCATATGTTGTAGCTCTAAACAGATCCCTTTTCATTTTATTTCTCTATTTTCATCTCCCTTATTTCTCATTCACTATCGTTGTTTTACTTTTATCGGTATTCACTTCCATATTCATCTTCTCTATTTCGTTCACCTATAGGTCTACTAGTTTCTGTAGTTTGTTATTTGTATCAGCCACTATTACTGGGATATCATCGGCATACATCATACTACTCATCTTTACCGGTTCTAAGTTCTTGTATCCAATTACAGTGTCTCATCCTGTCATTCTCTGTTTGATGTTTTTTATTATTCTGTCCATAACTACAATATATAGTAGTGGACTTGGACTGTCTCTCGGCTTAAGTCCTTTCTCCATTTTAAACTCCTTCAATCCCTCTCCCGCTATTTGTACTTTTCCTTTCACTGATTTGTATATAAGTACTACTCGTAATATTTATTAACTGAGTTGGTACATCCAGTTCTTCTAAACACTTCCGGATAGTTCTATCTACTGTGTCAAACACTGTTCTTAGATCTAAGAATGTTAAAAAGTACCTAACTCCTCACTATAAATATGTTGTCACTAGTTTGTCTATTAGGATTAAATGCCACTTGCTCAACATCCATTTTACTTTCTATCCTTTTCTCAGTTTCTCTTCAACTATTCTGGTGTATACCCTGAAACATACTGATGAAAGACATATCGGTCTGTAATTATCGCAGTTCTTTTGTTCTCCTTTTTTATATATCGGCACAATAAAATTCTTTTTCCAATCCTCTAGTATTTTTTAATGTCTCCATGAGTTGTTGCAAATTCTCCATAACCATTGTCTTCCTTTTGCTCCCATCTATTTTATCATTTCTGGTTCTAAATTGTCTTCCCCACATGCTTTCCCTATTTTTATTTTTCTTAGTGCTTCCTCAACTTCCTCTCTTGTGATGGTTTCTATTTGTTCTATTTCTTCTACCCGTTGCCCTTGATTTATCTTCATTCCTTTAGTGTCTAGTTGTTGTTTGAACTTCTGTGAATAGTATTCTTTCTATATTTCCAGAATTTCATTTTAGTCTGTCTTGACCTGATTATTTTTATTTTTTACTCCTTAGATTTCTTTTCATTGATTTTCCCTCATTCTTCTTATTCTAGTCTAAAACACCCTTCTGTTTATCTTGTACGTTTTGTTTATCTCTCTACCAAACTCCTCCCAACTTTTCTGTTTTGCTTTCTTCACTACTTCTTTTGCTCCGTTTCTTCTGTTTATATATTCTTCCCTATCGTGTTGTGATTCTTCTTTTCTTTCACCTCCTGTTCTAATTCATTACTCTACCATTTTGTTCTCTTGCCCACCCTTCCCGTACAATGTTTACTTGAACATTTTACATCTCTTTTCCAACGTCAATTCCATTATTTCTGCTTCCAATTTGTGGAATTCCTTATCCGTCTCCTCTTCATATTGATTTCTTCTGACTTCATCTTTGAATTTATTTATTGACACCTTTATAAATTCTGTTTTCTCCTTTACCTTTTGTTTCTGTACTCTCCATATTGCTCATAGATCTATGATGCCTCTTTATCAGTATAGATTTTTTTGCATATTATGTCTTAAATCCGGTGTATATGTTATAAAGTCTATTATGCTTTTTGTATTTCTTTCCTTGGCCACAAACTTATATTTATCTTCCAACTTTTGGTATAGTATTCCAACCAAAAATTGGAAAGCTATTTAAAATCCAGTACACCATGAAAACAGTAAGTCATGTCTAAGTTGGTTTCATACAATCAGTAAATAATATTCTAACGTCAAGCAGCTTTCAAGTAATGACTGTTCATCTGCAAATTGTACATCTAACAGTTTTATTAAGGCATTGTAACATTGTGCATGATTTAACACGTTAAGCGCCAAGTGCATCAAATATGGTGCATGCTCATTATTTCCAAATGGGCCGATGCATCAGATATGATGCACCATTTAAATGTTTCTTTTGGGCTGTGTGTTGCCTATCCAATGCATTGTATCCATACAAATGCATCAGGGTTTGATTCACTATGGCCCACTGGAATAGTTTATACATTTGGCCAATTAAATTTATTATCGGTAGGCCTGTGGAATACATATTAATTCAAATTAAGAAAATCAAGCATTAAGTAAGAATTAAACTTTATTTTAAGTATAAATGCGTTACAAAAGTAAAAGCTTACTAAGGGAATAAACTGAAATTATAACTTTATTAACAAATACAATGTTTGGTACAGGAATAATTATTTCAAAATTGTTCGATGTACTTGAAAGAAGCAAGGAATGCAATAATTTCTATTGCATTCTGAACACATAAAGTGAGTTTGTGTAGCCTTTGATCTGGCAAATTTGGCACCGTTCTCTCTGGAAAATTTTTCAGGCATAATTTGCATCTCCTCCTTGTTTTACCTTCCTTTATTTCATGATTATTTCCAAATACTTCTGTATCTCTTCTGGAGTTATTTAGTTGGAGTAATTTTGATGCAATTTCTTCTTTGAATTTTGTTATTGACATTTTCTTTTTTGTAACTTCCTGGTGAATCTTATATGCATTGATTAGTGTTGTCCCTGTTAACAATTCTACTGCTAGTTTACGGTACCATTTCACCCCTTTACGCAAAGAAATCGAGTAGGCCTTCAGCTGATCTGATATATCTATAAAAGACTTTGATTTATTGTAGTCCACAATTATTTTCGGTTTTTCAAAATGTTGTTCTCCTCTTCGTGTAACTTGTACACGACTGGCGTCGTGTTGAGTGCTGAGCATCAGTACATCTCTCTTGTCTTTCCACTTCAATATAGTGCACCCTGTATTGCTTTGTAAACTAACCTGCTCTGTCTTTTTCAACTGCTTTTTGGTTACCTCACTTGGATTGTATTTTCTATTACATCTGAGTGTTCCAACGAGGTAGGTTTTCCTTTTCATTAGTTCATGTGCTAGTTCAATACTCGTGTAATAATTGTCGGTATAAATAATGCGACCTGCATCTAATAGTGATTCAGAGAGTTCTAGAACAGTTTTGCTTGGAGCGGTTAGTGAATTCCTATCTGGTTTATCTTTTCCACAATATACCTTGATGTTATAAGTATAACCACCTTTTAAGCACAGTTTGTACAGTTTAATCCCAAACTTGTGCCTTTTATTTTTTATAAACTGTTTGAATAGAAGTCTACCTCGATAAGGCACTAAAGATTCATCTATGCAAACTTCCCTTTCAGGAGTAATTGCATGTTGAAATCTGTCTAGTAGATGATTTATTATCGGAGAAATTTTATACAGCCTATCATCTGCCACCCTTTCTTCTTTGTTGTTACAAAAATGCCACATCCTGACCAACAACTCAAAACGATTGCGTGACATGATATATTTTACTTTGTTATCATAGA
>OW679197.1:153590364-153796662 GCA_940337035.1 Agriotes lineatus
TTATTATTGCACAATATTTTTCTTGAGATATTTTCCCAGTTTCTTCTGTATTGACATCCTAGCGCCGTTATTCGAGTTTTCATCTTCTCCTTTGTAGTAAAAGTGTATCCCTCGTATTGATTTGATAAATTCTTTGCCTTTCCTTCGCATCTCACTCAGTTTTATTATGTCGTATTTGATGGTTTTTGTCTCTTCTTCAGGTTGTATTAGTTGGTATTCAGAGACTAGTGATTTGGTGGTTAAGGTACTACGCAAGACCAAACACTGGGACAGCTAATATGTTCTATAGCGATTGTGACTGCTTTAATATCTATAGTTGATAGGCATCTCTAACTTAATTGTCAACTTGTTTAGACGTTGTTATGAAACAAAAATTGCTATACTAAATGTAATTTTTTATAACCTCGTTTAAGCTAATTAAATAATGCTAAAATGTCTATCAATAATTGTTCTACTTTTTTTGTCTTGTTCTTCATCAGATGCATCTCTTATTGGAGGTTTGCTATCATTGAGGCTACTTCGTTCTTGGACATGACTGCTCTGAACAGTGAGGTAGTGTTTATATTATACCATTCACGTAGGGTTTTCATCCAGGACGTTTTCCTCCTTCCCACTGCTCTTTTTCTTCTACCCTTCCTTGCATTATTAATTGTAAAAGTCGATAGCGTTGGTTTCTCATTACATGTCCAAGATGGGATGCGGAAAGTTCGTTCCCCACATTTCGTTCTCCACATTTCGTACCCCACATTTCGTTCCCGGGATATTTCGTCTCCCCACACCTAGTACCCGAAAATTTCGTTCCCGAGCGAGCTCCTAGATTATGGGGTGTTGAAAAACGAGTGCAGCGATCGGAATACAGTTAGATAATGAAAGACATTTTAATTAATTAATTTATGGGAACAAATTAAATGCTCGGTATTTTATTCCTAGGGCAGATCATATTTTCCCGATATTTTGTCCAAATGCATGATTAGAAAATAAATGTTCGATAAAAATACTAAACGTTCGATAAGTGCATTGAGTGCTCGGTATAAAATTGATATGCATCCTAAGAAAATAAATGTTCCATAAAAATACTAGATGCTGTACAATGATAACGAACGCCCTGTATAAAAATCAAATGACTATTAAAATAATAAACATTCGATAAACATAAAAGACGCTCGATACAAAATAAAGATGCACATACAAAATACAAATCTTTGGGCAAATAATAATAGACAAAACGTACGTACGATAATTACAATCAATGCTCGGTATGAAATTTACTTGTGTTCTTTTGCTTGTTTTTTTTGTTTACCTTTAATTAAAAACAATGATTTTATCTAGGTAAACTTTAATACTCAGAAAGAATATTTTTATTAAAAAAGTATATAACTTGATAAAATACAACACAGCTATTTAAAAAAAATATAATAAATTCTGATAGGTAACACATAAACAACGAAACAACACTTCCAAAAAGGAAACTCTGATCATACATACATAATGAAACAACATTAATTCAAGTAGATATTCAAAAAAGAAGAAAAAAGTAATAATATAGTTCCATGGTAATAACACAACATAAGTATAGTACGTATAATCAAAAATAAATTTTTGGTAGACATAAAAAACCGAAAAAGAGAAAGTTTGCTGCATTCTATTTGAGATAGTATAAAAGCCTCAGCATCTTCGCCATCTGCTACCTGAGAATGATCGACGCAGTTTTTTTCTAATTTACCAGGACTTATGGAATTTGAACCGAATTTGACGTTCTTTGCTATTGCACACTTGTTTTCTTTTCTATTCCTTATCTATCTTCTTCCGTCTTTTCTTTGGCGCATGCTTCTCAAATACATCACTCTCACTTTCTTCAAATAACATGCACTGATACACACACACGTCCATACAGTTTTTCTAGTTTAGGCTGCAATTGGCGAGCAAATGGAACCCTTGAAACGCATTAAATTATCGAGCGTTTATTAATACAATATGATACAAAATTTCAATTAATAGTAAACTTTAGCTAGAGATCATTTGGTTTTTTAAGGTAAATATTTAATTAGAATAGCGAGCAGAATTTACCGTGCAAATGATATATTTTATATTGTTGGTTTTGTTAAAATAAAAAGCATTTCCAATTAAGTTAACGTGCATTTTTAATTTTTTATCGAGCATTTAGTATTTGTTTAGCTTGCAAAACGCATTAAAATATCGAATGTTTATTACCACCCTTAATTTATTATAATAAACTTAAAACAACAAACTAAATTGTATTTATTAAAAAATAACGGTTTAATCTAAGTATCTTCCTTATATCTTTTATGCGGCCATAATTGAACAACTTTTCTTAGTACTATTTTGCCATATTATGAACAATAAGGGTAGTTTACCTGAAAAGAAAATAGTTTTTGCTTAACTGTCCAAGCCAACTTGTTTTTGAAAAACTGACAATTTTCTTAAAATTCTCTACAAACAAAGCAGGAATTTTAATTCCTATAACATTTTTATGTAAAACAAAAAATAAAATTTAATTCCCTCTTGTAAACTCAATCCGGGGACATACTGTATATAGTTCTTATCAGTTTATTATAATAAATAAATTAATTAAAATATCTTTCATTTTTCCAACTGCATTCCGATCGCTGTACTCGTTTTCCAACATCCGGTAATCTAGGAGACAAATTGAGCTCGCTCGGGAACGAAGTTTCCGGGAACGAGATGTGGGGAGACGAAATATTCCGGGAACGAAATGTGGGATACGAACTTTCCGCAAACAGTCTATTTTAATTATTCTATGGTATATCCATAGCTCAAACGCCTATAACTTTTTACACATCAATTTCGTTAAAGTCCAGCTCTCCATACCATATAACAAGACAGGGAAAATGTAACATCTGATCATTCTTATTCTCAGTTTTAAGTCTAAATCCTTATTACTCAGTAAACTTCTCATTTTAATAAATGCGCCTCTTGCTTGTTCTATACGTGGATCTTATTTTTTGCATGTCGTTCCATTGGTTGTTCCGCATACACCCTAGATATTTATACGATGTTACCCTCTCTAACGGGGTATTACCCACTCTGATTTGTACAATTGGGATAGGTTTGTTTTTGAAACCATCATAATTTTTGTTTTCGACGTGTTGAGTGTGAGTAGGTATGTATTCCTTGCTAACTTTGAGGACTCTATTTGTAAGGTCTTGTAGGTCTTGCTCACTATCGGCGATTATAACTGTGTCGTCGGCATAGCGTATATTGTTTATCTTTTCTCCTCCTACCACAATTCCTTCTTCCGCTTCGTATATGGTTTCTTTAAATATTGCTTCCGAATATACATATACTGCATAACAATGGCGGCAATATGCAGCCCTGTTGCACCCCTCGTTTGATGTGTATATATTCTGATTCGTGTTCTTCGAATTTTACTGCAGCTTTTTGGTTCCAATAAAGTTCAGTAATTATGCGGATATCTTTATCGTCTAAGCCTGCTTGTTGTAGAATTTCCATTAGTTTTGTATGTTTTACCTTATCAAAAGCCTTGTTATAGTCCAGAAGGCATAGGAATGTCTTTGCATCTTTGTACGAGCAGTTGGATGCTAAACAGCGCTTCCCTTGTATCCAAGTTAGTTCGGAAGCCAAATTGATTTTCACTCAGCGTTTCTTCACATTTACGATATATTCTTCTATTACATTGACTATTGCATACATCTGTCAAACGATGTCATTTGACCAATGATCGAACTCGCTTTTTTAACTTTCAACCAATCAAAAACGACTTGCGTCGATAATTATTGTTATATAACAACTTATCGGTAATACTCGACCTTACTCATTAAAATGATTAACTCGTTAGTTTTTTTAATCGATTCAAGCAATAGTCACGCAAAATATATTGCGTGCATAGTTCCTTGCTTCGATAATGCTGACCAGATTGCATCCCGCTGGATTGCTTAGAAAATACGCCCTCCAGCTTCGTTGTCGGGACATATTTTCATCGCAATCCAGCTGATCGTGCAATCTGACCAACATTATCGGCAAGTCACTATGCACTTAATACATTACTGTTGAGAATGCAATTCATTAATCACGTGACCCTTTTTAAACTAATTGGAAGCATAAAAACCCTTGGAAACATGTGTGCCACAGCGGTGATACAAAACAAAAATTCGTATCACCTTATTGTGGTCTGTTGCTATGCAAAAGTGTGGTTAGCAGGTTAGGTTTTGCTTCAGTTTGTGTCAAAACTGGTTAGCCGGTTAGGTTTTGCGTTAGTTTTGACACAAACTGACGCAAAACCTAACCTGCTAACCTCGAATTTGACATAGACTTACAGTGCCACCAACATAATTCATTGTATTCTCTTACTAAATACAACTCGCGGTATGATTAGTTATCGGTGATATATCTCATTGAAGCCGAAGGAGCAAATTCAACTCCTCCTTCGGACTCGTTGAATTAGCACCTCGGTTTCAATTCGAAAATATCACCCATCATAATCATACCACTTGTGGTGTTATGGCTGAGAATACAATTCACTAATCACGTGACCCTTTTTAAACTAATTGGAAGCATAAAAACCCTTGGATACATGTGTACCACAGCGGTGATACAAAACAAAAATTCGTATCACCTTATTGTGGTCTGTTGCTATGCAAAAGTGTGGTTAGCAGGTTACGTTTTGCGTCAGTTTGTGTCAAAACTAGTTAGCAGGTTAGGTTTTGCGTTAGTTTTGACACAAACTGACGCAAAACCTAACCTGCTAACCTCGAATTTGACATAGACTTACAGTGCCACCAACATAATTCATTGTATTCTCTTACTAAATACAACTCGCGGTATGATTAGTAATAGGTGACATATCTCATTGAAACCGAAGGAGCAAATTCAACTCCTCCTTCGGACTCGTTGAATTAGCACCTCGATTTCAATTCGAAAATATCACCCATGATAATCAGGGGTCAGTTCATATCGGCCAACGATCATATCGGCCAACGATCATATCGGCCAATTTTGGGTGTTCATATCGGCCAACTTGTTCATATCGGCCAACATCAGATTTTGTTCATATCGGCCAACTTGTTCATATCGGCCACTTTTATTTTTGTTCATATCGACCAACGCGATCATATCGGCCAACGCTGGCGGAATATCTAAGAAAGGGGAGAAATCATATCGGCCAACGTTCATATCGGCCAACGATCACATCGGCCAATTATGGGCGTTCACATCGGCCAACTTGTTCATATTGGCCACTTTTATTTTTGGGTTTTATATCTACTATCCTGACATACAAGTTCCCTCAAAATTCATTTTTAATAAAGTTTAGTGCAACGAAACCGTTTTACGTACGCTTTACTTCCACATAGCTACAGGAAAATTAATGACTGAAATATATAAATGTACTAGCTGCAACCCGCGGCATATGCCGCATTTAAAATGTAGGACAAATTTAATAACTTTTGTTGCACTAAATAAAGCTTTAAAAGCACGCTAGAGATTGGCAGTAAGGAACAGTTCCAAAAAATATATTTTCAAATGTAAAATCTTTGGAAAGGAAACGCTCGCCCCTGAAAGGCGTCCTAATTAATACGACGTTGTTGGAACGCAGTCAAAAAAAATTTCCGGAAAGAATTAATGCTCTTATGAGATTATATGTGAGAATTATTTGTGCCAGCGAAATAATTTTCAGCTGCCTGCAATCTGTTTCTTTTCAGATTTAAGCCGTTGAGCGTCATAAAAATATAAATGCGGTAACTCAAGTCTCCAGTTACGCCGTGATATTGTTAAATAACTGATTATTATTTCTTTGTCATTTTAAACACAAGAAGCCAAGTAGCGCAGATGGGTAAGCGCTTGCCTTGCATTAAGCAAGTTCTCGGTTCGAATCCCGCGAAGGCCGGATTTTCCGCCGCCTTGCGATTTGAACCGGGGTCAGTGAGACCATTCACGGTTGGGCACCAAATTAACCCGGGTGTAGTCGAGCGTCCTAAACTTCCGTTAGTGATCGCGCCCCGGTCGGTTCAACTGCAGTTAGTTTTTTTAACAGAATGTATGTAAATTAATAAAAATCTTTTTCATAACACCTACTTGTTATTTGTTAATAACAGAACTGTCAACCTGACTGAAAAGTTCCTCATAACAGCTATGGCCATGGCTCAGATAAACTTATTAGCATCGGCCTGACGGCATCGGCCACAAATTTATCCTCGTTTGTTAGATGCCTACTAACGGCCTTATATTGATAATAACTATAACATTTCTCTTGCACTTTATTAGGAAAGCATAATAAATGATTTTAAAGCGTAACATTCATTTATAATACCAGATAAATGAAAAAATAATTCAGTTACGTTAGATCAACCGCATTACCAAAAAAACGGTTTAAAATTTTTTTTAAATGTGCTGAAATGTCACTAATAATAGCAAAACTGCATTTTAGGAGAATTTTTAAAAGTTCAAGTCGCAAAGGAGCTGCATTAGAAAGCTACAGCAATTTTTTAAAATGTGCGGTTGAATCGACCATAGCGCGACCACTCCCGGGTTAACTGTGCTCTACTCAGAACCACAGACCTAAGAGATAGAGTAACAAGGTCAACATAACACACACAGACACCTCACACAATGGGTGCTGTGCAAGCATTAAAAGGCGCGGTTCAACTTTGTATCCCGAATCCGGGGCAAGTTGATCATTGTACCGCCAGATGCAAGCACATAAAGCACCAGCCTCTACACCGCAAGGTAAAACGAGGTTATCGATTATACATCCATACATAATACATTTTAAACTGGCATTATTATTATTATCTCTATAATAGCAACCATAAGTAACTGTTTATAATGTTTATATGCTAGCGAGTTAATTTTCTTCTCAAATCGCTAGTGAATTAATAGTAGATTGTTCTACAAGTTAAGAAAAGTGAGAGTTTTCCAGCGAATGTAAAAGTTTTACGTGGAATTTTCCAATGTGTTGAACATGCAATTTTTCCTTGTAGCTGACAAAAATATCTTTTTAAATAATTTTGGTCAAAGTATGGAAGCGCAATGTTTACTGTACTGTATAAATATAAATAACCATTATACATTATAGAATAGACCTTACTTGAAAATGGATGAATCTGTTATTAATTCATTTAGTTTCAATTTAAACTGCAGTGTTCTATAGCATTCGGTTACTTATTTCAAGTGTCTGTTAAAATATTGTTTTTAAATTAAAAAGTTCCTTCATATTTTTATTTCGTAGCCTCTTTTACCTTTCGGTGTCGGGGACCATTCATCTTTCATCTCTTTTTATTTACTATGTAGTTGTATATTTATTTTAAGACGGTTTATTTAAGCTTCTCACATATTACGGAGGCGGTTGCCCTTAATAAAGGGATCCGACACAAAGTTCCTTCCCCGCATAACCGTTATTTGCAATTTGTTGACATGCGGTTTTACTTACAGCATCAGGTCTTCGATCTCTTCCTTGAATTCTGGTATTCTAGCCGTCATTACTTGCAGTATTTATTGTCCAGTCCAATTGTCCTGCCAAAACATAAATTTACGATACTCATTTGTCCAGCAAAGTACTGGCCTACGGGGAAATTTTAGAACCGTCTACAGTTTTCTTGATAAAACCGAACTGAAAATTCAGTAATTGCTAGTTAGCATTGTCATTCAACAGTCACCCGTGGCCTTTGTAGTTATTCATTTTGCGTTGTTCTTAGTGGTGTGTGAATCAACATGGTAAGTAAAATGTCCATTTTATTACCTACTAAGTTGTTCCATTTCAAAAAATGTTAATTTTGCGAATAACTCGAAAGTTTCATGCTCAATTGTTTTTCTGTTTTTGCCATCGTAATCTACGTACTACAAATGCTAATATAATCGAAATCGCAGCTTTAACTTTGAGCACCCTGTATGCAGGGCTGTGTGAACCATACTTTTTTTGAACCGACCTTTTCTAGTAAATGTTCAAACAAACATTTCAACCAAACTCGTATTAAAATTTTTTAGTTTTCAAAACTAATTAATTTCATCGCATTTACAAAGTATTTAAAAACATTTCTTAATTGTAAGTATTTACTTTAGTTCTTAATATTAAAAATATTATATTTTATTTCATACTGATGTCAAAAATGACATTTTTCGGATTATTTATGGTACAAAAAATGGAACATTAAAATCCTAGTACTTTAAAGTAAAATTTTAAAGTTCAAGTACTTTAAAATTATACGTCAGTTGTTGACATGAAATATGAAATGATTTACAACTTTTTATTTAAAATTCATTAAACCTGCAGTATGAAATAAACTGTTGTATTCACCACGAACGAAAAGTGTTTTTAAAGGTCCTCGCAAGTAATTCCTTAAACAACTTTCTCGTCTTTAAAATGCCACTTTTCGTTCTAGATAAATAAACTACTATTATTAAATATCATTATTTTAAATAAATTGAGCAATTTAATTAATTCCCAATTTTATTGCAATTTGTCATCTCAATCTTATCTCCTGTGGAGAACTATCACATCTATAACAACTAATTTGCCATGTTGTTCAAAATTTGCAGAACAATTCTACTGTAGTGGAAGAGGAATTAGTGGTAGTAAGTATTAAAAAATTAGTATTAAATTACCTAATAATAAATTATTTTATTACAGGAGGCACTGGAGTGAGTGCCAAATAGTAGCAGTTAAAATGTAATGATTATTCATTATAAAAATAAATATATACATTGTGATTTTTTTATCTCGTTACAGCACATATTACGTGCATCGCTTTTTCATGTGTTTAAAATGTTGGTAACGTTTGAAATAAACTAATTTCATAGATGCCACTGCGGCAACTATAAAATTCGTTTATTTCAAATGTTATCAAAATTTCAAACACTCATGAAAAACTGTTGCACGTAATATGTGCTATAACGAGATAAAAAAACTATAGTGTATATGCAATTTCAATGTGGGAATTCACTTGGAGCGTGTAATTGGCACTTTGAAACAAAAGTACGAGATTTTAAGTGATACATTACCACTTCAACACAGTTCTGGAGTCAATTTTTAACAGCAGCGACAACAACTTTCTTTGTGACATGTGGAATAGGTGTCCTGGGGATACCACATAAAAAAAAACGTGCCGTCAACTCTACCTCATGGTGGTGTGGAAAGGAGTGCAGAGTACGTGCTTCATAAGCTTCTTTTAATAGCTATTAACATTTGAGGTAGGCCTGCCGAAAATATTAATAGGCGATACACTCCTAGTTATCTTATTATATTTTTCCCGCTGCTTATCAAAATTTTTCTAGATTATTGAAAAAAATCGTTTGGTTTGTCACCTGACACCAGGATTAATATTCGTGAGTCGTGTTACCTGTGAGTGTCACACGTCACATAAACACTTGCAATTATAAACAAAACGTCTAAGTCTGCATCTTGCATTGCTAATTTTATTATCCTAGGAAATTAATAATAATATTAAGTTCCGTTGTCAAGGGAAAGCAGCAAACAATAGCTATTTAAGTCACAAGGAATGTAAGGACCTATTAACATTTGAGGTAGGCAAGTACAAGCCAAGACGAAGTCGCGGCTTGTTGCCTGCCGAAAATGTTAATAGGCGATACATTCCAAGTTATCTTATTATATTTTTCCCGCTGCTTATCGAAATTTTCCTAGATTTTTGAAAAAATCGTTTGGTTTGTGACCTGTCACCAGGATTAATTTTCGTGAGTCGTGTTACCTATGAGTGTCACATGTCACATAAACACTTGCAATTTAGAAACAAAACGTCTAAATCTGCATCTTGCTTTGCTAATTTTATTATCCTAGGAACTTAATAATAATATTAAGTTCCGTTGTCAAGAAAAAGCAGCAAACAAATATAATCACCGACTTACACGTTTTGTTACTAAGGCTGTACCACTGACTTACATGATCAGCAGCGGGAAAATATAATTACCGACTTACACGTTTTGTTACTAAGGCTGTATCACTGACTTACATGAACAGCAGTGGGAAAAATGTTTTAAGTGTCTTTATTTTAATATAGAAATAATCTTTTTGTAACCATTATACATTTTCTGAATAAATTTACTAAATGTGTTTGAATTTAAATTGTTTTTAAATAAATTTTGACCATAAAATGTTATTACATGTTATCAAATCTATTTTTTATCAATAGTTAAGTCATATTTATTTGCCATGTCAGTGAATAGCAATCATACGCGTTCCATATCAGGACCCTTACACAAACAATATACAGTATGTCCCCGGATTGAGTTTACAATAGGTATGATTGACCAAAAATTTTCAAATTGGAATTTCATATTTTGGAATTCCGCCCTGCTTGGTGTGAAACGAATTTTAAGAATATTTTCAGTTTTTGAAAAACAAGTACGCCTTGACAGGGAAGCGAAAACTATTTTATTTTCAGGTAAACTACCCTTTTTGTTCATGATACGGAAAAATTGTATTAAGAAAAGTTAAATTTTGCCTTATCATGAACAAAACGGGTAGTTTACCTGAAAATTAAATTGTTTTCGCTTCCCTGTCAAGGCCTACTTGACTTTAAAAAATCGAAAGTAAACTAAAAATAAGTTTCACACCAAGCAGGGCGGAATTCCAAAATATGAAATTCCAATTCAAAAATTTTTGGTCAATCATACCTATTGTAAACTCAATCCGGGGACATAGTGTATACTGTTACATACTGTTCAGTATACGATTTACTTTTTCTAAATTGGCTTCAAACGAAGCAACCTTGGCACAAGCTGCTTTTACTTCTTGCCTTTAAGTCGTGCAACGTGTCGGAAATCTACTTTATTAACGACAACTTTAAAGTCATTGGATTGCAATAGAAGTGCAACAACTTGCTTTGCGATTTCGGTAGCGTCTACACTACAATCACTAACAGAAGAAGCTGCTCTAGTTTTCATCGACATTTTAAAAAAGGAATATACAGAGCACTGCAGAAACGTGTGTTACTCTGTTCACAACATACTCCCGAATCCATTGCTTCTTCAGTTTCCTGCTAGAATTTATAAATTGTAACACACATTATGGATAATAATAGGACAAATAACTTACGAATGAAACTCCTTTCAGCTTGTAGCGTACAGCATTAGTCGGAGCCCAATTCAGTACTGCAAAGTGATAAATACAGCAATTATAGACGTTCCATATCAGGACCCTTACATAAACAATATATACTGTTACATACTATCCAGTATACGATTTCCTTTTTCTAATTTGGCTTCAAACGAAGCAACCTTGGCACAAGCTGCTTTTACTTCTTGCCTTTAAGTCGTGCCACGTGTCGGAAATTACTTTGTTCACGACAACTTTAAAGTAATTGGATTGCAATAGAAGTGCAACAACTTGCTTTGCGATTTCGGTAGCGTCTACACTACAATCACTAACAGAAGAAGCTGCTCTAGTTTTCATCGACATTTTAAAAAAGGAATATAGAGAGCACTGCATAAACGTGTGTTACTCCGTTCACAACATACTCCCGAATCCATTGCTTCTTCGGTTTCCTGCTAGAATTTATAAATTGTAACACACATTATGGATTATAATAGGACAAATAACTTACGAATGAAACTCCTTTCAGCTTGTGGCGTAACCGTGAAGCATTAGTCGGAGCCCAATTCTTGCTTTTGCAAAATAATCTCGTTGTTGCAAATTTTTGGGAAATCTGAACAACGCTATTCCCTTACCTTGCTTTGTACTACAATTATCTGATGCACAGGAGACCATTATCACAGAATTTAGCCACTGCTAGAAGACATTAGTTATTGCCAGGCCAATCTGAAATTTTGTAGGTTATCTAACCTAATCTTTAAAGACACGCCTTTTTAGCGTGTGCGTGCGGCTTCAATATTTCCTTGCTTCGGCCGTTGGTTGCATTCAGTAACTCTCATTATTATTAACCAAAATTCACTTGCCTTTGAAGCTGTGTCAACAGTTTTGAAAAAAAACAGGTAATATGCATAATAAATAATTGTTTTCTGTGATAATATCGCTATTAAAAGTTAAGGGAAGTTTGTTTACAAAAACCCGAAAATAGAAATAAACGAATGCAACCGTGGTACTTTTAGTTGTGTAAACACGGCTTTTAGTCTTCTGCATTATTATAAGTGATGATGATGATGATGATGATGATGATTAACACGTTTTCAGTAAAAACTGTGTGTTATCCACAAAACTTATTTAGTTTTTGAATAGAAGGCTAATAAGTGGTTTACTTTTTTGTTTGTCTGACATTATTTACTGAGCAGTCATAAATTGAAAAATCCCGCCAAAGCAAGTGACTCAATATTGGAATTTTGTTTGCGAGTATATATTTTGGAGTTAAAACATTTTTTTTATATAGGAGAGAAAGGTATTATGCATATGAGATAGCAACGAGGAGGTAACTAACTTTAAAAGGCAATGGTAAGTAATTTACTCCAGCAGCATTTATTTAACAAAAGTACAATTATTTATGTAAAATTTAGCACTCCAAATTATTTGTTTTTATTAAATTTTATTACATTTGTGAAAAAAAACTCTTCAAAAGTGAGAGATTTTGAAATCATGCCATTGGAAGCCCATCCACAGCTTATCGATCGTGAAATCAAGCGAAGGGAAAAATAAAAAGTCTAAGGGCCGGTTGCAGAAAGCAATGTTAAGTCTGGTGTTAGCTAACATCGCGTCAAAGTGAACAAAATCGCATCAAATTTTGTTTACTAACGTATTAGTTACCATAAGCATTTGAGATTTGATGCGTTTTTGTTCACTTTGACGCGATGTTAGCTAACACCAGACTTAACATTGCTTTCTGCAACCGGCCCTTAGAAAGTCCATCTAGTGGAGGTGCTAGGTATAAAAAAACTGTAGATTGTGATAAGATGATAAGAAGATTCCCTTTGGCAGAAATGTAATTTATGACTATACAATTCATTTAAGAAGGAGAGGCAGCTCGAAAAGTCGTTAGAATTCAAAATGGCGGCTGAAATTCTAAATGGCGTCATACAATGGAATTGTTCGCAATTTTCTTACTAACCATCGCACAAAAGTGTGTTTGGTGTCAATTTATATGTTTGTTAGGCCAACAAGTTCATTTTTCATGTTAAAAATAGGCTAAGTATCAGTTAATGTGGGCATACAGATGCCCTTCCTGTGTACAAAAGGCAGTTGGTTATAAGAAAATCGAACAAACTCTTCTCAGCTATCAGCATAGATCAAGCGCACGATTAAAACAATGCTCTAGTGAATGGAGATGGAGTTGCAGTAGGGTTAACACAGGATCCATCGGCACTAACACGTTGGATGGTAGCTGGACCGGAAATTTGTCACTTGATACAAGAGTTTGAGTGTAAAATCCGGACAGCAGAGTTATTGTTGATAAGGATATCAGTGCATTTGTTTATTTAGCTGAATCAACTGGTATTACACAGTTCCACAGTTTCATTGAGGAACGCCTGGTAAAAAGTTCCTCAACACTATTTCAGCCTCTGAAAAAGAACAAAATCCCCCTCTTCAGTTTTCCAACAAAAAGCATAAGCAAGAAAAATGAAACTTTGAAGATTTTAGAAACAGACATCCAGCTGTTTTCCAGGTTCCTAATAGTTACACATAATTGTCAGCTAGATATGCAGGACTTTTTCAAACTCGAATATCAGCGATTTCCTCCCAGTTATGGAGAATTCCGACCCAGTCATAAAAGTGATCTACCACAGGAAATTGTTGAAAAAAGTGACATTGTTTTTCTAGGAACCTGTGATGCTATAATTTATGATGGTGCAGTTCTTGCCAACATTTTAAAGCCTCATCGGTCTTCAAAGACGTTAATTTTAAATGTAAGAGTCAATTTTTGTAAAATCTTGTATTAGTAGGTATTAATAAAAACAGATCTTTGGTATTCATTCTTCTTTAATTTTACTCTATAAATATGACTTTACGACTTTACAAAAAGTCTCCTATATTAATTTTTTCATATTTCTGATATTACCAATGAAATTGTTGTCCTAAAAAACATATAAATTGACACCAAACACTATATTGTGCGATAGATAGTAAGAAAATTGCAAACAATTCCATAGTATTACACCATTTTGAATTACCGCCGCCATCTTGAATTCTAACGACTTTTCGAGATGCCTTCCATTCTTGAATAAATTGTATAGTCATAAACTACATTTCTACCAAAGGAAACCTTTTTATCACAATTATCAGTTTTTTAATTAAATGAGCCATGTAGCACCTCCACTGCATCCAAAGCTTATCGATCTCGAAATTCTGCCAAGAGAAAGTAAATGCTTGGGAAGTCTATTCAGAATTGATCGATCTCGACAGCATACCAAGGGAAATAACTGCAACTCTTTAAAAATCCCAGTATGTCCCTTCCAACCCCCCAGCCCCCCCGCCCCGCGAAAAAATTGACAACGTTAATCTGGTCGCGTCTTCTGTACTTATCTCCATCATTTACATTTTGTAAATTCTACAGGTAAAATACATACAAACAAGGAATTCAATTGCTTGAAGTATTTCGGTATTAAATATGGTAAATATATATGTAGGTACCGTCGGTTTTTTCGCCGGATTTTTTCCTCGGCTTTTTTTACCCCGGCTTTTTTCCATGTCTTTTTATTCCGCCACCCGACGAATAGATAGGCGTTCTGAACAGACATAATAAGAAATAAGACATTGCGCGTCCGTCGCCGGCGGTCGGTTTACGTTACCGTAGCGGTAGAAGTTTCTCTTCGGTTAGTATCGGTATTCCTTACGGTCACCGCCTGCATTGGCCGATATGATCAAGTTGGCCGATATGAACAAAAATAAAAGTGGCCAATATGAACAAGTTGGCCGATATGAACGCCCATAATTGGCCGATGTGATCGTTGGCCGATATGAACGTTGGCCGATATGATTTTTCCCCTTTCTTAGATATTCCGCCAGCGTTGGCCGATATGATCGCGTTGGCCGATATGAACAAAAATAAAAGTGGCCGATATGAACAAGTTGGCCGATATGAACAAAATCTGATGTTGGCCGATATGAACAGGTTGGCCTATATGAACACCCAAAATTGGCCGATATGATCGTTGGCCGATATGAACGTTGGCCGATATGATATGGACCCGATAATCATACCACTTGTGGTGTTATGGCTGAGAATACAATTCACTAATCACGTGACCCTTTTTAAACTAATTGGAAGCATAAAAACCCTTGGATACGTGTGTACCACAGCGGTGATACAAAACAAAAATTCGTATCACCTTATTGTGGTCTGTTGCTATGCAAAAGTGTGGTTAGCAGGTTAGGTTCTGCTTCAGTTTGTGTCAAAACTGGTTAGCAGGTTAGGTTTTGCGTTAGTTTTGACACAAATGACGCAAAACCTAACCTGCTAACCTCGAATTTGACATAGACTTACAGTGCCACCAACATAATTCATTGTATTCTCTTACTAAATACAACTCGCGGTATGATTAGTAATCGGTGATATATCTCATTGAAACCGAAGGAGCAAATTCAACTCCTCCTTCGGACTTGTTGAATTAGCCCCTCGGTTTCAATTCGAAAATATCACCCATGATAATCATACCACTTGTGGTGTTATGGCTGAGAATACAATTCACTAATCACGTGACCCTTTTTAAACTAATTGGAAGCATAAAAACCCTTGGAAACATGTGTACCACAGCGGTGATACAAAACAAAAATTCGTATCACCTTATTGTGGTCTGTTGCTATGTGAAAGTGTGGTTAGCAGGTTAGGTTTTGCTTCAGTCTGTGTCAAAACTAGTTAGCAGGTTAGGTTTTGCGTTAGTTTTGATACAAACTGACGCAAAACCTAACCTGCTAACCTCGAATTTGACATAGACTTACAGTGCCACCAACATAATTCATTGTATTCTCTCACTAAATACAACTCGCGGTATGATTAGTAATCGGTGATATATCTAATTGAAACCGAAGGAGCAAATTCAACTCCTCCTTCGGACTCGTTGAATTCGCACCTCGGTTTCAATTCGAAAATATCACCCATGATAATCATACCACTTGTGGTGTTATGGCTGAGAATACAATTCACTAATCATGTGACTTTTTTTTAACCAATTGGAAGCATAAAAACCCTTGGAAACATGTGTACAACAGCGGTGATACAAAACAAAAATTCGTATCACCTTATTGTGGTCTGTTGCTATGCAAAAGTGTGATTAGCAGGTTAGGTTCTGCTTCAGTTTGTGTCAAAACTGGTTAGCAGGTTAGGTTTTGCGTTAGTTTTGACACAAACTGACGCAAAACCTAACCTGCTAACCTCGAATTTGACATAGACTTACAGTGCCACCAACATAATTCATTGTATTCTCTTACTAAATACAACTCGCGGTATGATTAGTAATAGGTGACATATCTCATTGAAACCGAAGGAGCAAATTCAAGTCCTCCTTCGGACTCGTTGAATTAGCACCTCGATTTCAATTCGAAAATATCACCCATGATAATCATACCACTTGTGGTGTTATGGCTGAGAATACAATTCACTAATCACGTGACCCTTTTTAAACTAATTGGAAGCATAAAAACCCTTGGATACGTGTGTACCACAGCGGTGATACAAAACAAAAATTCGTATCACCTTATTGTGGTCTGTTGCTATGCAAAAGTGTGGTTAGCAGGTTAGGTTCTGCTTCAGTTTGTGTCAAAACTGGTTAGCAGGTTAGGTTTTGCGTTAGTTTTGACACAAACTGACGCAAAACCTAACCTGCTAACCTCGAATTTGACATAGACTTACAGTGCCACCAACATAATTCATTGTATTCTCTTACTAAATACAACTCGCGGTATGATTAGTAATAGGTGACATATCTCATTGAAACCGAAGGAGCAAATTCAAGTCCTCCTTCGGACTCGTTGAATTAGCACCTCGATTTCAATTCGAAAATATCACCCATGATAATCATACCACTTGTGGTGTTATGGCTGAGAATACAATTCACTAATCACGTGACCCTTTTTAAACTAATTGGAAGCATAAAAACCCTTGGATACGTGTGTACCACAGCGGTGATACAAAACAAAAATTCGTATCACCTTATTGTGGTCTGTTGCTATGCAAAAGTGTGGTTAGCAGGTTAGGTTCTGCTTCAGTTTGTGTCAAAACTGGTTAGCAGGTTAGGTTTTGCGTTAGTTTTGACACAAACTGACGCAAAACCTAACCTGCTAACCTCGAATTTGACATAGACTTACAGTGCCACCAACATAATTCATTGTATTCTCTTACTAAATACAACTCGCGGTATGATTAGTAATCGGTGATATATCTCATTGGAACCGAAGGAGCAAATTCAACTCCTCCTTCGGACTTGTTGAATTAGCACCTCGGTTTCAATTCGAAAATATCACCCATGATAATCATACCACTTGTGGTGTTATGACTGAGAATACAATTCACTAATCACGTGACCCTTTTTAAACTAATTGGAAGCATAAAAACCCTTGGAAACATGTGTACCACAGCGGTGATACAAAACAAAAATTCGTATCACCTTATTGTGGTCTGTTGCTATGTGAAAGTCTGGTTAGCAGGTTAGGTTTTGCTTCAGTCTGTGTCAAAACTAGTTAGCAGGTTAGGTTTTGCGTTAGTTTTGATACAAACTGACGCAAAACCTAACCTGCTAACCTCGAATTTGACATAGACTTACAGTGCCACCAACATAATTCATTGTATTCTCTCACTAAATACAACTCGCGGTATGATTAGTAATCGGTGATATATCTAATTGAAACCGAAGGAGCAAATTCAACTCCTCCTTCGGACTCGTTGAATTCGCACCTCGGTTTCAATTCGAAAATATCACCCATGATAATCATACCACTTGTGGTGTTATGGCTGAGAATACAATTCACTAATCATGTGACTTTTTTTAAACCAATTGGAAGCATAAAAACCCTTGGAAACATGTGTACAACAGCGGTGATACAAAACAAAAATTCGTATCACCTTATTGTGGTCTGTTGCTATGCAAAAGTGTGATTAGCAGGTTAGGTTCTGCTTCAGTTTGTGTCAAAACTGGTTAGCAGGTTAGGTTTTGCGTTAGTTTTGACACAAACTGACGCAAAACCTAACCTGCTAACCTCGAATTTGACATAGACTTACAGTGCCACCAACATAATTCATTGTATTCTCTTACTAAATACAACTCGCGGTATGATTAGTAATCGGTGATATATCTCATTGAAACCGAAGGAGCAAATTCAACTCCTCCTTCGGATTCGTTGAATTAGCACCTCGATTTCAATTCGAAAATATCACCCATGATAATCATACCACTTGTGGTGTTATGGCTGAGAATACAATTCACTAATCACGTGACCCTTTTTAAACTAATTGGAAGCATAAAAACCCTTGGATACATGTGTACCACAGCGGTGATACAAAACAAAAATTCGTATCACCTTATTGTGGTCTGTTGCTATGCAAAAGTGTGGGTAACAGGTTAGGTTTTGCTTCAGTTTGTGTCAAAACTGGTTAGCAGGTTAGGTTTTGCGTTAGTTTTGACACAAACTGACGCAAAACCTAACCTGATAACCTCGAATTTGACATAGACTTACAGTGCCACCAACATAATTCATTGTATTCTCTCACTAAATACAACTCGCGGTATGATTAGTAATCGGTGATATAGCTAATTGAAACCGAAGGAGCAAATTCAACTCCTCCTTCGGACTCGTTGAATTCGCACCTCGGATTCAATTCGAAAATACCACCGATGATAATCATACCACTTGTGGTGTTATGGCTGAGAATACAATTCACTAATCACGTGACCCTTTTTAAACCAATTGGAAGCATAAAAACTCTTGGAAACATGTGTACCACAGCGGCGATACAAAACAAAAATTCGTATCACCTTATTGTGGTCTGTTGCTATGCAAAAGTGTGGTTAGCAGGTTAGGTTTTGCTTCAGTTTGTGTCAAAACTAGTTAGCAGGTTAGGTTTTGTTTTAGTTTTGACACAAACTGACGCAAAACCGAACCTGCCAACCTCGAATTTGACATAGACTTACAGTGCCACCAACATAATTCATTGTATTCTCTCACTAAATACAACTCGCGGTATGATTAGTAATCGGTGATATATCTAATTGAAACCGAAGGAGCAAATTCAACTCCTCCTTCGGACTCGTTGAACTCGTAAACATATGCAAATGTTGGTTACCCTGCTGTCAATTTTAAGTCTATGTCAAACTCGAGGTTAGCAGCAGTAGCGTAACTTCAAATTTTGGGCCCGGGGGCCGTGATCTCCACCGGGCCCCTTAATTACCAAGTGTAAGTCCTATTCTTGCCAAAGCATTTTTGGTTATCATTTTTCAATTATTTTTTTTAAATTTATAAACAGAAACATCAAAGCAAAATGAACAATAGCGAGATACGCGTTTTTTATTGAAAATAATAATAATAATAAATACAAATCCTGTAAGCCTACGCACTAAAGGAACAAACAAAAACATAATTATTTCCGCAATTCGGCACTTCCGTACATTTTGAGGTACAATTCAAAGTATAACTTTGCTTTAACTGCTGATCTGCTAATCAAGAAGATATCTTCTAGACTTCTGATTAGCAAAAGATGTAATGATGTCTGATGTATGAACATTTCTCGCTCTCTGCTTCTCAATAGAGATCAGTAATCTGAGATGACTGAGAAGTACGTGCTCGTGCAAGACGTGGTGCATCGGGTGTACAGAAATTGTTTTTTTTTAAATGTATGCCAAACAGATAACTTTTTGACATGTTTTAGATTTCTCCGAGGGTTTCTTGTGTTTTTCCTGGACTCATTGAAACTTTATACGGGACCGAGTTTGGACCTGCCAGGCTTTAAACTTCAGGAGGCCCGTTGGGCCCCCTGAGGTTCAGGGCCCGGGAGCCGCTGCCCCCTTTGCCCCCTCGGTAGTTACGCCACTGGTTAGCAGATGAGTTTTTCCGTCAGTTTTGACACAAACTCACACAAAACCTAACCTGCGAACCTCGCATTTGACATAGACTTAAAATTGGCAGCAGGGCAACCAACATTAACAGTTTTTCAATTCATTGTATTCTCTCACTAAATACAACTCGCGGTATGATTAGTAATCGATGATAATCATACCTCTTGAGTCTTGTGGTATTATGATAGTACATACTTTCACGATAGTGTTGTGAATGCATAATGAGCTCTTGCCTCCCTGATCCATGCCCTGACCCTCTTAGCGGTGCGAGATCTTGAACTTTTAGTTCTACTAGTCTATAGTCTATAGATTCTTTCTTGAGTTCGTTGAGTCCATTCATTATACTGAGGACAATATTGATCGCAGTGTGTTGAACGCGCAGTGCTGACCCTGCGAGGTAGAAAGTTGAGTAAGAATAGGAGAGGATAAATGGCGGAGGGTGGATTTTCACTCTAACGGCCATAAGATTTTGGTGCCGAGCCGACTGCGATTTCCTAATCCGGCATGGCTTTGTAACTCTGCAGCTTTAGTGCTTAAACCTCTCGAAAGAAGAAATACCGAACCAAAGTACATCAAGGCTACCTTCTTAAGCTGCTCAAGCTTGCAAAATAAATGTGTCTATTTACAGCTTTGGCGAAGCCAACTATATAGCAATTAAACAAAGTTAATGAAAATGAGGAAATTTCATTACTAGTTAAGAATCTATTAATCAGTAAACTACACTTTCTGCAATATTCTTGCATTATTTCCAATGGAGGTTTGACAACTGTCAAATATTTCGCATAAATATGGCTTCACTTTCGCCCCCGAGCACTGATGTAAACAGTAAACAATTTTTTCCAGCTGCTGATCATTAAGTCAGTGATACAGCCTTAGTAACAAAACGTGCAAGTCGGCGATTATACTGATGGGGCCACAATTATACCGTGTGTCCACAGGAGTACGCACCATAGAGATAAGATAATGCTAATAGAATATAAATATCAACCAGTGTTGTGACCACCGTCCCTTTTCTTGTACCATTTATAACAATATTGTTTCATACAGTGGGGAGTCAGAAGCCAGAAAACAACGTCTTAGCGTGCTGGCGATCACAGCATTAGCAGATCTTTCTATTCTATTAGGTAATCCCTATGGTGCGTCCTCCTGTGGACACACGGTATATAACAGCAATGAGATAACATGAACAACAAAATAAAATGCTTGAGTAAGAAAGAGATGCCCATACAACAAAAGTATTTTAGTAGGCACAATTAGTTGACATATGTCATAATTAAAGTAAGCGTCAAGCCTACTCGTATATTTGCTACTACGTTTATCTCTTTCCTACTCAAGCAATATGTGTTATCTTCTTATTCATGTTATCTCATTGCTGTTATATATAATTGTGGTCCCATCGGTATTTGTTTGCTGCTTTTTCTTGACAACAGAACTTAATATTATTATTAAGTTCCTAGGATAATAAAATTAGCAAAGCAAGATGCAGATTTAGACGTTTTGTTTATAAATTGCAAGTGTTTATGTGACATGTGACACATGACACTCACAGGTAACACGACACACGAAAACTAATCCAGGTGACAGGTGACAAACCAAACGATTTTTTCAAAAAACTAGGAAAATTTCGATAAGCAGCGGGAAAAATATAATAAGATAACTCGGAATGTATCGCCTATTAACATTTTCGGCAGGCAACAAGCCGCGACTTCGTCTTGGCTTGTACTTGCCTACCTCAAATGCTAATAGGTCCTTACATTCCTTGTTTCTTAAATAGAAGAGTAAATTACCATTTTTACTAACGTATCTTTACAGCGTTCGACTACTTATATGAATTTGTTAGTAAAACATTTACCTAGTTGCAATTCGCAAATACTAATTTTTCGTCAAATCGAGATTACGTCTCTGTCACAATTCTAAATAAAAGTTTTAAACAAAATCGTTCGTGTCATAAGTTGCAGTGCACACGTACGCACCCACGCACGCATGTGCCCAGTTACTACTAGTCAAAAATTTGAATTTGGCATTTTGCGTGATTATAAATAACACTGTAGTGTAATCAAGAGAAGAAAAGCAGCATCCTGTTCAAATAAAATTAAAATTAATTAAAACATAAATATATTTTGTTTGCTCACTTACTTTTTCTCTCCTTGTTCTCTCTAATTGGCAAACAAACCAAGTTGGTTTGGTTGGACTTGTCCCCTTTTAGCACCACAGCGACGTACTACACAAGCAGGATATCATGATGTAGCAATAGGTAGACCGACAGCAGGCAGAAATCTGTGCTGCTATACAAATCCTTATATATTAAGTTTTGCTTCATGTAACATTATTTCCAGCGACAGTGAGATTTGTAATCCTCTTGTTTTTGTTAGAAAAATCAGTAATATTACCCTATTGCGGAAATATGTGTGTGTGTAGCTGTAGAGACCTGATGATGCACTATACAGGATATCCTCGAAATAGAAAATACAGCGCTGGGAGTAATTCCCCTGATGTTCGCTATATGTCTAAATGCACAGACTGATAGAAGCTGGATAATAATAATAATATTAATAAAGAACTTAAAATGAATTTATTTGAAGAGCAGAAGGCGATATTCACATGAGCAATTTAACTGACCTCTGCTTTACCACCTAAACCTTCAATATAACTTATAAAAACCATAAACCTAACCTCAACCCTTAACTACGTCTGTGACATACCTGAGCTTAGAGATTATTCAACAAGCTTATTTCTTTGCTTCCTAATTGAATTCATTGCTGCATCATTAGATGGCATTTAACTTTCGTTTTGAAATTTGCAATGCTCAAAGATTTACAAGAATAGGGGAGGTTGTTAAAAATATCACAAATTTTATAAGAGAACGAGCGTTCGTAAAGTGTAGTTCTGTGCATTGCTGAGTCCACTGTTACCTCAATTCAAAGTTATGTGCGCAAACTGATTTTATTGCAAAGACAACTAGGTTCTTTAAAGGTAATTAATTTGTAATACAAGCATGGTTCTTGCAAAACTCTTCTATTTTTCATATTTAACCAACCACAATTTATGTGAAATACGGTGAAATTTTCGTATACCATAAATATATCGCACTTTCTGTAAACTTGTGACACTCTCTGTATCAAGACAGTAATTATACACTGTAATGGTATTAAGCCCACGACTTAGCTCTGACTGCAGTGCAGGATAATGGACTGATTCAAATAAGCACAGGGTTGAGGTATTTTGAATAACTGCAATGTTAAACAAGAGTAAAATCGTAAATGCATTGATATTGAGATGCGAGAACCGATAATTAGTAGAGAAAAGCATGCTAAGACAAGGCATGTTTAAGGGATTTTGAATTGGCTTATGAATTAATAATTTAAAATGAAAGGTTTGTGCACATGCAAAGCCAAACTGTATAAAATTTATTTAACACAAATGGTTTGTTGGCTGCAATTTGAATAGAGCGTAAGTTTATTAAGTCAAAGCAGAAGATGGTAAAAATTGTAAGCATAGCAGAAAGGTAAGCCGATATGAAGCAGAATAGAAAGAATTTGCAAGAGAGCAATTGATAAATATTGGCAAAAGATTGTGGCGAGAGACATGAAAGTGCGGAACTCAATAATTAGTGCATATAAAATCAAAGTGAAGCACAGCAGAGCAGTGACTTTTAAAATAAAACGTTTGTGAGTGCAACGCAAAGAGACAATTTTAAATTATAAGATTAAAAGACAATAACATAGATTTCAGAAATGTTAATTCTAGTTTTAAGTATCAAATTTTCTTCCAAGTGTAACTGTTAATAATCAAAACTAATTTCCTTAACCAAAAAACAATTCAGATATCCGTAGCAACATGATGTTAATTGGTTTAAGAAACAAAGAGAACAATTGAAATTAATTTTACTTCAAGTTGTTAGAAATTTGCTCCATTTTTAAGCAAGAATTTACAATAATAAACGAGCATACTAACCATTAAAAACGATTGCATTTTATTGCCTCTGTGTCAGTGCTCATATGAGAGTGTTTGTGAAGCTTTACACCACAAATAAATGTGAACTTTCTACGATCCTATTTCGGAGCAATCGGCAGTCGTTCCAACTGGGATTTTCCAGCAAGAGGGCCACCGTCAACATTTGCAGCAAGGAGAGCAATTCCAGAGGCTGAAATATCAACAGCGACCCCACGACCGGCTTAAGTCCAGCATCGACAAAAGTCTCCAGATAGGAAATGAGCTGTATTTGAAGTGTCAACGTTCGGGAAACGCATTAGAATCCAACATCAAACCTTCCCGAAGATGGCCAGCGTGTGTCCCAGGGCCCATTTGCTTAGGTTTTCTCAAAATAGCGTGGCTTGGGTAAATTATGCAGATTTGGCGAGAGCGACGCTTTGAAAAACTGATGCCACACTTGGCGTGATCTCGGAACAACGAAGGCCCGGGTATTTTTGACGTCATCCTAAAAACAATCACGAATAAGTTGCCGAGCGGGAAAAATTTAAATGACTTACCCAAAGCATTATTCACAATATTTCGACGAGTTTTAAAACATTCAGATACGCTGTTTGCTCCAGCAACATTTTGTGTTTATCTGTCAAATTGAGAATTTTATGACCCACCGAACCGTGCATTCGAACTACCAACTATTGAGAAAAATTCAGATCCGATCTAAGATTATAGCTGATTTCTGATCCCACCCTGAGGAGTTTCATGTTTTGCCGATGAGTTAGTGCATTAGATTTTGCAGTTGAATAAAATATTAAAAAGGTCATACAACCATTTATTTTAGCAGTAAATATTACATTTCATTTTAAGCAGCCGTAATTCATTTAAACGGCCATAATTAATTAACAGGCGAGATTAAACTAAATTACAATACAGACAGTTATGAACTATTCATTGCAATACAGGTAAACAATACGAGAACTGAGATAGAACTAACAAACCACACAGCATAATTTTAGTTTTAACATCTAAAAAGTGTCGATGAGGAAACAGTTTTTAAGACCTGCATACGCTTGCCTAAAGTATTTTGTAATTTGATGTCCATATCTAAAAGTATTGTCCATGATTAATCCGAGATTTTTAGCCTTGTTACATATTGAAATTTGTATATTATTAATAGCAATAGTTAGAAAGTCATTCAGTTCAGAGCAAACTTCACCAGTTCCAAAAAGAATAACAAACTGCAGATTTATTAGGGTTGCGAATGAGGGAGTACTTACTGGAAAATCAAAAAAAAAAAATTCAAATCATTATTCATATAAGCTATTGCTATATCAACATCATTAGGATTAAAAGAGTAATATAACATGTTGCAGACATGAATCGAACTATCAAGATTTACTGTGTACAATGAAAATAAAAGAGGGCTACGTATAGAGCCTTGTGGTACCCTCTTAGTAATTGTTAGACTATCAGAAATACTGCCAGTTAAATAACTTTGAAGCATGCTTACTGTATCCCCAAAAACCCAATATAATTCAAAATTGCATAAAGAACTTTATGGTTAATGGCATCGAAGGCTTTGCTATAGTCTAGCAAGATCAATTCAGTAAAATTTTCCTCGTCCGACACCGTTAAGATATTATCCGTCACTTTAAGAAGTGCAGTAGTACAGCTATGATTCGGACGAAAGCCTGATTGAATAACGGTTAATATAACGGGTGTTCATAAACAGTCGTCATCCCAGTTGCCTTAAAAAACAAAATGTTATGTCTTTGATTAATTCGTACAACACAATGAAACGTCATTGAGTACTGTCATAACGCATTTTTTCTCAATTTTCATAGACATACGTTTCTGAAGTCAAAACCTACTGGGATGACGACTGTTTATGAACACCCGTTATTAAAAGGTCTGAGATAGTTTCTAATTTGCATGTTCATAAGTTTTTCCAAGATTTTTTAGAATGCAGGAAGAATGCTAAACGGCCGTAAATTCTTAAAATTCTTAGGTTGCTTTATCTTAAGCAGCAGAATGCATGTTTCTACACTAATGGGAAATATTTTCAACTAAACACAAATTGATAATATGAGAACAGTATAATGTGAGGGTAGCACATTTGAATCATAACTATGTTCATTTGATCAGGTCCGATTGATTTAGATGAAATATTCTGAATTATACCAGCAGCTACACCAACGTCTACACTATGAAAATTAAACTTGACAGAAGTATTTATTTTATTGTTAGTAGTGTAGTAATTAATTATATCGTTAGAAATATTTTGTTTAGGGATACTATTAATAAAATAATCGTTTACTTTATTCACATCAGACGACGCCAAAGCAAAATTGACATCTTTGGGTGAGGCTATATTTAAAAATTTAAGCTTATTCCATAATTCCTTGCCCGAAAAATTATTTGCAGTAAAGTTATAAAGGGCTTGTTTTTCTTTTTAATAGAAAAAGGTTTCTTACAGATTTGTAATATTCCCAGTGTTTTTTCGACCTGCGATATCTAACTTTAGATTTATCCCTTAATGACATTAACATTTTAACATTATCAGTTTACCAAGGTGCGTCAGATTTATTAATTTTACTCTGTTTAAGTGTTGTTTGTGTGTTTTGATTTAGAAATAATACTTTTCCCGCTGCTGATCATGTAAGTCAGTGATACAGCCTTAGTAACAAAACGTGTAAGTCGGTGATTATATTTGTTTGCTGCTTTCCCTCGACAACGGAACTTAATATTATTATTAAGTTCCTAGGATAATAAAATTAGCAAAGCAAGATGCAGATTTAGACGTTTTGTTTATAAATTGCAAGTGTTTATGTGACATGTGACACTCACAAGCTCGGGGGTTGGGATACCTACCGAGCGCGTCTCCAGGTGGCGGATAGGAGAACGGCCGAGGTCCTCCAGACCAAGGTTAGTGGTTAGCTAGTAGCGATATCCCGGGCCTAAACTCCTGTGTGATGGAACGAAAGCTGCCACCGCGGACCATCCCCCCTCTTCATTGAGTTGTGACCGCTCAATGGATTTCACAGGGTCTTAGGTTACCTTCGTGTTTGTGCCGAGCGAGGCGACCCGTGTCGGTTGGATGAAGGGATCCTGGGGATTGAGCTGCCTCTGGGACGGTTTGATTTCCTGGAGCGCAGTAACACATCTCTTTGGCCCTGATTTCACTTAGACGGGAGGTCGAGACTAACCCACCTTGATCAATCGGCTGTTCCGTCGGGTCAGACCGCCGGAAGGGTGAGCTCTTTGGGGGTGAAGGTGCATGCAGTGGGTCCTTAAGGTCCCTAAGGGTTCCGGTTTCTGATACTCTGGGGCTCGTCTAAAGGTGCCTGCTCGTGTGCTACTCCTCTCTGGGAGCTATATCTCCTTAGTATCCTTGGCGTCAAAGTTCGGCGTCCCCTTGTTGGGCTCCGTGGTGGGTGGGGAGCTAGGGAGATGAAACTTTTTCTTTCAGCATGGATGATGATGAGATTAAAGAAACCACACAGGGCGCGTCTTCGGATACCCCTCAAGCAGAAATAGAACAGCAGCAGCAACAGCAGCTGCAAAAAACAGAAGAGGAGCAACAGACTCTTCCAAAGAGGAAGAGGATTTCTGGTGCCGAACAGAAGCGCAGGAGGAAGGCTCGCTTAATTGCAGAGAACTCCGGCGCTACGGCCTCTACCTCCACCCAAGGGCTGGCTTCCGAAGCTAACCCTAAGGTGGCAGGTTCAGGCCAAAGGAAAGACAGAAGTGGAAAGGGACGTGGGTCATCCTCAACCACTACCAAGGGACTGGCTCGCAGAGCTAGCCCCAAGGCGGTTGGTTCCGGTAGGCCTACACCTTCCACAAGCAAAAGGATTAGATTGGATGGAAGCACACCCTCCACCTCTAATCCAAAAAAGAAGGTCAAGTCAGACCAAAAAGTAACTGCAAGGTTAGGTGGTTACAAAGAGGCCCTTACGAGGCACCTCCGCGTGGCCATCGTGGATCTAAGGACCCCCCTCGGTAAGATCACCCAGGTCCAAGCGGACCTAATAAAAGCTCAATTGCTAGTGGCTCTGGACAACCAAATGTTCGCCCTAGCCGAAGGCCAAATTCCACCCACTTTCAAGGGCTGGCAGTACTCCGGGCAGACTCTTAGAATCACCTGCGAAGATGACCAGACCCTGAAGTGGCTAACAGAGGCAGTGTCAAACCTGCCCACTTTATGGGAGGGCGCCCGTCTCAATGTCGTCCAGGTGGATCGGCTGCCCAGGCTGGCGAAGGCAGCTCTGTGGATTTCAGGGAAACCTGAACCTACGGAGACTGTTATTCGCCGACTGGCAGTGCAGAACCCCGGGATAGGTGTTCGGGACTGGCCCCTCTTCCACACAGCCGAAAAGGAGGAGCCCGTTGGCAGACTCCTAGTTTTTGGGCTAAACCAGGAGGCTGAAACAGCAGTCAAAAGTAGAGGTAGTAAACTGCACTATCAGTTTACAACTCTAAAATTAACAATTCAGAGGCCTGGAGATGCAGTTCCAGACTCCAACCCCTCAAGGCAGGGTGCGTCCTCGGATACCCCTCCATCACCAGTAGGAGAGGGGCTGCTATCACAGCAGCCATCCAAAGTAGAAGCCTCACAACTCCCCACCCCCATGGATACTCTTGAGGAGGAGAGGGAGCTGATGAGTATGCTTTTAGGGTCCGGGTCGGACACCGAGGTCGAATAATTTATTGTCGACCTCATGTCCTCCCAACCTGGACTAAACATCATACAAATTAACCTGCAACACTGTCGAGAGGCTGCTGTTACTCTACGCAGACAGCTCGACAGCCAGCAGGACACTGTTGCATTAATACAAGAGCCTTGGATTGTAAAATCTAAGATCTGTGGATTAATTAATCGTAATGGCACTGTTTTTACAGATAGCACCCATGATAAACCAAGGACGTGCATCTACTGTCCCAAGCATTTACAAGCCTTTGCTTTGCCACACCTCTGTACGCGTGATATTACGGCGATACAGATGAGCTGTAGTATAAACGAAGGAAAGGAAGATGTCATTTTCGCATCGGTATACCTCCCCAGTGACTCAGTTGACCCTCCACCTAGCGCGGAGTTGATCGAATTGGTGAACTACTGTGAGAGGAACAACAACAACCTAATTATTGGCTGTGATGCAAATGCTCACCACGTTTCGTGGGGTAGCAGTGGCACTAACACCCGAGGTAGGTTCTTACTTGAGTACCTAATAAGTACAAATCTAGAAATACTGAACCGTGGATGTGAACCAACTTTTGTGACAACGCGTAGCCAGACCGTGATTGATGTCACTCTGGCCTCTTTAGATATTTCCAATAATATTGTAGGCTGGCAGGTATCACCTGTTGTGTCTATGTCAGACCACAGATGGCTTTGTTTCAAATTATCTGGAACTATAGCTCAACCAAAACAATATCGAAACCCTAGGCGGACTGACAGACTATCTTACAAGACAGATCTGGAAGTTCACCTGGTGAATTCGGTTTTCCCAGAAAAGATTGATCAGGTAGAGGACTTGCAAATCAGTGTGGATAACCTACAGAACTCGATCCTACAATCTTACGAATCGTCATGCCCCTTGAAGACATTCAAGGCGAGTCGCACAACCTCCTGGTGGTGTCCGAAACTCGACAGGATGAAATCAACATTGGGCAAACTCTTTAACAAAGCAAAAAGAACTAGAATTACTAGTGACCGGAAGGCCTATAAAGACCAAAAACGATTATACAAAAAAGAAATCCGCCAGAGACAGAGAGACTCTTGGAAAACGTTTTGTAGTTCTATAGAGTCCACTGCCTCCGCGGCTCGGTTGAAGAAGATCCTTTCTAAGGATCCAAACCAACAGCCAGGCTGTCTCAGGCGAGGGGATGGTTCATTTACAACCAAACCCGAAGAGACAGCGGAAGTGCTAATTCAAACACATTTTCCAGGCTGTATTGTCACCCCTGACAATGTATGGCCAAAACCCAATATTCCACCTCCCTCAGAGGAGGATTGGAATGTGGCAAACCAGGTCGTACGGGGTGACAAAGTAACCTGGGCTATAAACTCCTTTCTCCCCTTCAAGTCGCCAGGAGTGGACGGTATCTTCCAGCCCTGCTACAATGGGGACTGGACCTGATGCTTGTTCACCTGGTACGCATCTACCGGGCATGTGTCGCTTTTCGATATATACCGGAGAGCTGGAGAGAAGTGAAAGTAGTCTTTATACCTAAACTAGGGCGTATGGATTATACCCAGGCCAAATCATATCGTCCCATTAGTCTTACATCCTTCTTACTAAAGACGTTTGGGAGACTTTGTGACAGAGAAATACGGGAAAGGGTGCTGACTTTACACCCATTGCACCCGAACCAACACGCCTATATCTCAGGGAGATCTACTGAATCGGCGCTACATGCTGTAGTGAACCGTATTGAGAGATCGCTAGACAATAAAATGTCCACTCTGGGAGTTTTCATTGATATTGAAGGAGCCTTTGACAAGGCTTCCTTTGTGAGCATTAACTCTGCCTTACGCAGGCATGGTGTGGCACCCACTCTCTGTCAGTGTATAAAACACATGCTTATGATGAGAGCAGTACAATTTAATATAGGAGACAACTCCATTAGAGGTGTTGTGACGAAGGGCTGTCCGCAAGGGGGGGTTCTGTCTCCACTACTGTGGAATACAGTGGTAGACAGCCTTCTAAGCACACTTAATGATGCTGGATTCTATACTACTGGATATGCGGATGACATCGTCATCCTCATTACTGGCAAGTTTGAGGGCACACTCTGTAACTTGATGCAGACAGCTCTTCGAATAACAGAAACATGGTGTAATGTACAGTCACTCTCTGTCAATCCTTCAAAGACAGAAATGGTACTTTTCACAAATAAAAGGAAGGTGGGACCTTTACGTAGACCTCTCCTATTCAACACTTCTCTCAGCTTTTCAGACAATGTCAAATACTTGGGAGTTATTTTTGACAGACAGCTGAATTGGGAGAAACATTTAAAAGTTAAAACTGAAAAAGCATGCATGGCATTCTGGCAGTGTTGCCGCGCTTTGGTTAAATCCTGGGGACTCTCCCCTCAAATTACCTTGTGGCTGTATACTGCTGTGATAAGGCCCATGCTATGTTATGGAGCACTTGTCTGGTGGCCCAGGGTCAGACAGGCTACGGCAGCAAGTAATCTAGGACATGTCCAACGCCTTGCCTGTCTTAGTTCTACAGGTGCTATACGCTCAACCCCTACGGCCGCTTTAGAGGTGGTCTTATGCCTTCCACCACTTGATCTTTTTGTGGAGGAAGTAGCCGTAAGGACCGCCTTGAGGTTGCGCTACAAAGGGCTGTGACACACAGCAGGCAGAGGAGGCAGGCATACCCGCATCCTGAATGAGGCCGTCGACAAGATCCCTCTTCTGGACGCTATAGTAGATTACCTCCCTCTACAATATGCCTTCAACAGACAATTTAACGTCTATGAAAATGCCGGCTTTACCCAGCATATAGATATATCCATCTTTACTGATGGATCTAAAACAAAGCATGGAACGGGTGCCGGAGTTTTCTCTGACGATCTGAACCTCCGCCAAAGCATACCACTAGGCAAAATGGCCACTGTCTTCCAAGCGGAAGTAATTGGAATAATGCATGGTGCAAAATCAATTCTTGAAAGGAACATCGAGAATCAATGTATTGGTATCTTCAGTGACAGTAGAGCCGCTTTACTAGCCCTGGGCAGTTGCAAAATTACCTCAGGCGTGGTACTGCAGTGCCGTGAAGCTCTCGAGGATATCTCAAAAAATAATGTCGTTTCCCTTGTATGGGTGAAAGGACATGACGGTAACTACGGCAATGAGGAGGCTGATGAGACTGCGAGACTGGCTTCCGGACAACCTCTCTGGGGGCCAGAACCCGTAATCCCTATATCCCTGACAATATTAAGCTCTATGCTATATCAAGAAACCTTAAACAGCTTCATACGAAGATGGGTTAACATGCAAAGCTGCCGGCAAGCAAGAGCTGCTATTACAGCGCCCTCGCCAAAGACAGCCAAATATTGCTTGCAACTGTCCCGAAGAAACCTTCGACTAGTCTTGGGTATCCTATCTGGACACTGCACTCTAAACAAACATATGCACAGGATGGGACTAGTGGACAGCCCAAACTGTCGCGGATGCAACGAGGATGACGAGACAGCAGAACACGTTCTGTGCCACTGTCCAGCTCTCGCAAAAGTCAGAGAATCCATGTTGGGGGACTTCTGGCCCGATATGGTCAGAATTAGCAACACTCCAGTTGCGGTTGTCCTTAAGTACATTCAAAGGATTGGATGGCTTGAGTGATATCTAACTTGGAGAGCTGCTGGGAGGTAGCACAATGGGTCCACTTAATGCGGCCTAAGTGCGTGTGAGGTAACTCACCCTCCATTTTTAATCCAGAATCCAGAATCCAGACACTCACAAGTAACACGACTCACGAAAACTAATCCTGGTGACAAGTGACAAACCAAACGATTTTTTCAAAAATCTAGGAAAATTTCGATTAGCAGCGGGAAAAATATAATAAGATAACTCGGAATGTATCGCCTATTAACATTTTCGGCAGGCAACAAGCCGCGACTTCGTCTTGGCTTGTACTGGCCTACCTCAAATATTAATAGGTCCTTACATTCCTTATAACTTAAATAGCTATTATCGTTAATCCTACTCATATTGAAAATACTATCTAAGGGCAGCGCCTCGAAATCAGTCCTAAAGCTCTCTAAATCGATGTTCTTAATGTCTCTGTACGTTTTAATTATTGGTTGGATACGAGTTACCGAACAATTAACTACGCAGTATATTAAATTATGATCTAATATTCCAACTACATGGAAATATAATATTGAATTTTTATCAGAAGTAATAATGCCGTCAGGCAAGGTAGCCGTAGTAAGTGTTATTCTGGTAGACTCAGTTATAAGCTGCTCTGAACCAAGGACTCGATAACAGATTCGAAATATAAGGTAGGAGTTTTAATGGTAAGAAGGTTAATATTAGCATCACCTAAACCACAAAATTTACGAAAGTTATCCATCTTCTCGATCCCAAACAATTGTGTATGATAAAAAGGAATCGATGGAAATTCCACACATTGGTGGTTCCGCAGAGATCTGTATTAGGTCCATTGCTATTCTTTCTGTACATCAATGATCTGGAAATAAATGTCAAACACTGCTCGCTAAATTTGTTTGCTGATGACACATTAGTTTGGGTTACTGCTGAAAATACTAGGTACTGATGCCATCAACAAAATAAATACAGACCATGAGCGTCTTTAACAAAACATAATCTTTGTGAATAAAATTATTTATTATTATAAGATCACTTTCTATGAGCACAAATACGTTGTTAAAGTGATAATCTGAAATTTGAAAAAAATGTTTCATTGTCTCTCAAATGTGTTATGGAGGAGCAGATTTTCTTCTGGGGCCTGGTAAATGCATTTTTTGTATAATTGATGCGCCGGTGAAACTGTTTGCAGATGTATACTAATTATATGAAAACAAATCGTTTAAGCCAAGTTTCATTTTACATATTTATACGTTTTTGAGCATACTTTCTGGATTTTGCATATTTGGTCATATTTAGCAATAATTTGTAATGTATGCACTTTTTGAGATTTTGTTGTAAAATTTACTATTTCATTAAATTTATTAATAACATTTTTGTGTGTAACTGAAATATATACTTTCACTTTTTGCCGCTTGAGTGCAGTGCGCTTATGGAAATAAGCAGGGCAAAAAGGAAGTCTCAGTTAAAATCTTTGACGGTATAAACATAGACTACCAGCAACCCCCACATTTCCCATAGAAGCAAGGTAGTACTATAAGGAATCAGCCAACATAGAATCCATTTCAAGAGTCGAACTTCGAGTGTTGGGTGAATATTAGTCTGTCGAGGTTAGGGGAAATCTCATTTTTATGTTGGCTTACGACGTGAAGTTGGTGTTGGCAATCCATGTTGATACAGGGTGTTTCATTAATAATTGGAAATATTTTAACTGTAGAATCCTGGGCTCAAAATATTAATATCTAGACCAAATTACTTAAATAAAATGTGTCTCCCCAAAATGGTTCTCTTCAGAAGCACAATTTGTTTTTATGTTGAATGCATCTATGTATTCCTTTCAATAAATTTTATTAAATAACATTATATTTTTTTAATAAAAAGGATTAAAGTTTCATTTGCGTAATAAATTCAATCTTATGACAAAAAACAGCGACATAATTAATACACATTCAAATCAAAATAACTGTTCAGCTTTATGTTTAACTTGAAATATCTCGAAAAATAATGACTTTACAGTTACAAAGGAAGAGTACCTATGTTATTTACATTATTGGTATTGGAGAATCAAAAAATTGTACTAAAATGGCAATTCCTCCAGTGGCGAGGAATTTGAGAAGGGCCAACCACTCACTTGCCCCTGTCGTACGCCTCTGGTAGTAGCCAGAAACGTTTATTTAACATAATTTAGCATGGTTTACAGTGTCTACATTTCCTGCCAAATATGATACGTACACGTCAAATAGTTTTAAAGTAATGGGGAAAGATCATTTTTAAATTTTTAAATAAAACACCATGTATCTCAGTAAGGAGCCGCATTTTATCTAAGTGATTTGGGTTAAATATTAATATTTTGAGCCCAGAATTCTACAGTTAAAATATTTCCAATTATTAATGAAACACCCTGTATAGTCAAACGTTAAAATGAATGACGCCTTTGAATAAAAATTAGAGAAATAAATATACTCATACAAAATAATTAAAATGTTTACATTATTTAGAGTACTTCTACTTATTTTCAAAAAAATTAGAGCAAATTAGGTGCATATATTGTAACTTTGGGTGCATATACTCAACAAAATGTATGCATATATATGCGCATATTTTCGTACATTTGAGTGCACATAATTATCAGCTTTACTCATGAACTATCAAATCCAAATGTATCGGAAAATTGCAGCCACTATAGTTATATTAATTTTGAAAAAATTAATGTGTAATCTATCTAATAATTTAATTTACTGTAACTAAAATATGAAACTATTAAATCAGCATAACAATCAAAAACCAGAATGGGATTTTTTTTAAATTTATCAAAAATCTAGTATTGTTGGTGGAGAAAACTTTTCAATGAGGAATCATTACGTAAATTATCCAAATTGAAAATAGATGAAACTCTAACGGAACTACTAAATTTTACCTATTTAAAACTAAAGAAATTGTTTTTGTTAACGAAATTTTAAAATATACATTTCAAGCATCAATAATGTTAAACTCACAGTCGCTTACTTGCTGACGCACAAAAATAATTTCTGTATGTTCTGCTGTCCTGGTAGCAACAAAGTGCAGTTCAGTGCTAAAACGACCCAAGTCCACTTCAATGCGTGTAGACGAAATGGTGGGCGAGCAGTGTGGTTTTTTCAGGTACTAGATTTTTTTTTTTTTTTTTTTTTTTTTTTTTTTTAACTCATTTTATTAGCAATCAGAATAAATACAGTAATTCTATGAGCTAATTTTATGTTATTAAATTATTTAATAAAAGTCATGAGGAGAAAGCACCCACTGGTAAATTTCCTACTTTAGTTCGTTAAGTCTATTGGCCACTTTTTTCTTAGTCTTCTGGTTTCGGGTTCCTGGACTAGGACGTTGACTGTTATATTCGGGTGATTTTCAACAGTGTAATGGTGTTTTTCAGCTTTACTTTTTATAGAATCAGCTACTAATGGGATGTTGAAATCGTTGTGGATGGTTGCATTTGATACAAACCAGGGAGCATTGGATATCATCCTCAGGGTCTTGGACTGGAAGCGTTGTATTATTTCTATTGATGATTTGCTGGCGCATCCCCATAATTCACAACCGTAGATCCAGATGGGACGAATTATGCTTTTGTAGATTAACAGTTTGCTATCTATTGCAAGTGCTGAGTTTCTCCCAAGGAGCCAATATAATTTTTTTAGTCGTAGATCCATTTCTTTTCGTTTTTTTCTTATATGAGATCTCCACGTTAAACGTTTATCGAGGTGTAGACCTAGATACCTGACTTCGTCTGCCTGAGGGATCGGTTTATTGTTTAAGTAGACTTGCGGACACGTTGAGTGTTTCATTGTAAACGTGACTTGGACCGATTTATCCTCGTTTACCCTTACTTTCCACTTATTTAGCCACTTTTCAAGCTGGTTTAAATGTTCTTGGAGTAGTTCGGTTGCTGTGTTCGGGTCTTCATTGCACGACAGGATTGCTGTGTCATCAGCGAACGTCCCTGTACTTGTTTGCTCTGTGATAGGAAGGTCACTTGTATATAATAGGTACAATAGAGGCCCGAGCACACTACCCTGAGGGACACCCGCATTAATATTATATATCTGGGAGATGTCGTTACCGAGTTTGGTTTGAAAGAATCGTTTGTCCAGGTAGGAGCGCAAAAGCAGGTAGTAATGGTATGGAAGTAGTTTTTTTATTTTATACAATAAACCTCTGTGCCAAACCTTGTCAAATGCACAACTCACATCTAGGAACACTGCACAACAGTAAGTTTTGTCTTCAAGTGCACCGCGTATTATGTGTGTTAATCGATGGCATTGTTGGATTGTTGAATGCTGGGATCGGAATCCAAACTGGTGATCTGGTAGCCATTCACGTTGAAGTTCACTTTCATTAATGCGTTTTAATATTAATTTTTCAAGCAGCTTGGAAATTATCGGAAGTAAACTAATAGGTCGGAAGGATTTTATTTGAGTCGGAGGTTTACCCGGTTTAAGGATTAAGATAATTTGGGCAAATTTGAGTAATGATGGCCAGTATGCGAGACATAGTATTCTATTGAACAGGATTTGGAGATAACGAAGTCCTTTCTCAGGTAAGTGCTTTAATATAGTTCCTGTTATAAGGTCATGTCCTGGAGATTTTTTGTTAGGAAGTAGTTTTATTTGGGTTTCAATTTCGTGGATAGTGAAACTCTTTATTTGGGGTGATAATTGCAATGGAGTTTCTAGATAATGTTCAACCTCCTGGTCTGATTCATTAGAATTAGGTTCAAAGGTATTTTGAAGGTGCAGCGCGAAAGCTTCAGCCTTTTCTTTATCAGTTTTCGCCCATAATCCTGTTGCATCTTGTAGTGGTGGTATGTGCTCTTTGGGACGTTTGATCCCTCTAGTTGCCCTCCATATTGACTGATCTTGTACAGAGAGTGTGGTTGTATAAAGTTGAAAAGTTTCATTGCGAATCTGTTGAAGTCTTCTTCTTAGTTTGTTATTCAGTTGGTTAAATATAGTTTTGTCTGCAATGTTGTGACTACGCTGCCAGGCTGCCCTTGCTCTTCTTTTTTCCCTCACTATTTCCATTATTTCAGCTGGGATATTAGGTGTATTGATTTTGTGGTTGTAGGACTGAGGTGTTGATTTCCAACCGGCTTCCTGAATAGTTGTTATTAAGTGGTTAGTTGCATATTCTAAGTCTTCGTTTGTTTTTAATGCCAGGTTCATGTTAAGATTTTCATTAATATGTGATTCAAAAGTTTCCCAGTTGGTTTTTATATTGCTGAGAGTAGGTGTGGGTTCTTTGTAAAGTATAGTTGCACTTACTGAGACTACTACGGGGGTGTGATCAGATGAAATGTCGTAACTGGGAACGATGTCCATGTAGTTTGAGGACATACCATGGGTGACAAAGAAGTCAAGCAGATCTGGTGTTTTATTGGGGTCAGTTGGCCAATATGTTGGACTGCCCGTCGATAGGAAACTATAATTGTTATCTGCCATAAGTTTGTATAGTTCTCTACCTTTTGTAGTTGTTAAACGCGAGCCCCAGTGTGTATTTTTAGCGTTGTAGTCGCCACCTGCTAAGAATCTAGGTCCTAGTTGCTCAAAATAGGGTTGGAACATTTGTTTGGATATGTTGTGGCGTGGCGGGCAATAAGCGACGGAAATTACTATTGGCATTGGAAGTTTTTCTACTTGTATTATGGTCCCTTGTAAGTAATCTGTTTGAAAGCTTGGTAATTCATGATGTTTGATAGTATTGCGAATTATTATAGCAGAGCCACCATGGGCTGTGTCGTCCGGGTGTTCTGTGTGATATATGGTAAAATGGGGCATTTTGAAATGTGATCTTGTTGTATAATGAGTTTCTGAGATTAACAAAATATCTATGCAATTGGCATGTAGAAAAGTTTCAACTTCTAACTTCCGTTGAAGCAGCCCGTTGGCATTCCACAACGCAATTTTTAGAAATTTAGCCATTAGTTAATTAGTTTATTAATCACTGTAGTTAGCATGTTTAATATCATGCTATTTTGCTGTAATAGTTGATTGAACATGGTTTTAAATTCATCTAGAAATTGTTTAAGACTAACGTCTTCGGCTGGCTGGTTTTGTACTATTTGCGAATAGGAGGGACATGGATGAATTGGTCGGTTGATAGTGGGGTGATTATCTTGTTGCCTTAGGGGTGGGAAGTTTTGCCTTGTTAAGTTTGAGGGTCTTACGTTTGTGTGTTGCTTATCAGGTTGGTATTTATTTTGAAGCTGTTGATAAATTGTGCATCCTTTATAGTTTGCTGGGTGTTGTCCCTCGCAAAGAATGCATTTAGCTGGGGTTGCTTTTGTTTTTTGACAGATTTTCGTGTCATGCGGTCCAGCACATTTTACGCAGGCAAATGGTCTATTACAGTACCCCTTTGTGTGTCCGTAACTCTGGCAACGGGTACATTGTACTATGTCTTTGCTTATTTTGGGTGGTTCGAATAATACATGTTTATTTTGTAGTGATTTTATGTTGTAGATTTCCTTGTTATTAGTAGCTGGTTCAAGATCGATGTAAAAGATTGGCAATGGGTCTTTGGTTAGTTTATTTTTTAAATTCATAATATTTCTAACTGTGTGTCCTGCTTCTTTAAGGGCTTTTTTAATATCATCTGTTGGAGTAGTGTGGTGTAGGTGTTTTAGAACTACTCTATATGGGCGATTTTCCTTCATCTGGTACGTGTGATGTATAATTTTATTTTCCTGCATGTGTTTGATCATCTTACGGTAGGTGTCAGGGGTAGCTGTGGTAATTTTGACGACGTTATTGTGCAGACTTTTGGTCGAGTATTGTTCCTCTTCAGCGACGGAAAGTAAATTTTTTGTCATTTTATTGTAGTCTAGAACACCATGAACGAAAATGGGCGGGGGCTTAGATGTAGTAGTTTGTTGCGGTTGTTTATTAGCCTCATCGCTTGTTTCATTCACTGGGCTTAGAGCTGCGTATCTATTTTCAGAAATTAGTGTTTCTTTTCCACTGACCGTTTGTGTATTTGACTTGACTAATCGTTTTCGCTTAGTGACCCTTTGCCAATCATTAGCAGGATTAGTTTCCATTTCTTCTTCATCATCTTCATAATACTCATTTGGCGTACTGTTATTTTGTATTAGTTGCGATGAAGTTATTGCATTCAACTGGGATGTAGAAAGTTGTGTCTGTGGTATTTGGAGAAATTGTTGGCATTGTGAGGGCAATGCTGGATTAGGGGGCGGTTGATATGTGTATTGGGTTTGCTGGTAAATGTTTGGGGGATGGATGATAGGCGGGAACGGTGGTGGTTGTGATAACATAGGATTTCCGTTAATTTTCTGCTGGTTATAAGTATTAAATGCGCCGTTATTGCCGTTGCCGGCCGGCAGCATTTTAGTTTATGTAATATGAATTATATTGTAGTTGAATTCTTTAAATTAATTGTTTAAGAATCACTTACAGTTTATTGAATTTTAAAGTTGATATCACAAGTTGACCTCAAGACGCTTTATCGCGCAGCACTTGTAATCTCGCAGACCGCTCGCAGACGTCTTAATTCCACGAATGTACAATGCGAACTCAGGTACTAGATGAGTGTTAAAAAAAAAAAAAAAAAAAAAAAAAAAATTAATTAACCAATGCTTTTAAAAGAAGTACAGTTACATTGGTCGTGTAAAGTTTATAAAGATAAGTACCTAATTATCTAGCCGTTCATACCAATCAAATAAGAGATGCATGCGAGGGGGCTGATATTTTGGTAGCCTAAGATAGTTGCAAATTACAGCGGTCTATAAGTATTAATAAAAGACATATCTGAGTGAACATGGCCGACGACCTGTAGTCGGATTTTATTAACGTATATAAGTAAACAATTAAGTGACAAACATCAGTATGTCGGGCGATTCAGCGAATGTACGGAACATCGAGCATCGGGCATAAAAAATTGTAAATGGCAAAGGATATCTTTAATATTAATCAGGAGTCCCGAGCGTCATACGCCGTAGTCTACGTCAACAAGGACAAGATTCAATTGATTATTATATACACATATATATTGACCAATCGGAAAGCCGCGTTGACCTATTCCACATGAAATAATTTCGGCAATCCCCAATCAACTGATTGTATTTTGTAGCTCTGTTTCAGTATTTTAACACGTTTTGATGTGAGGTTCAGTGGCGTATTAGGTATAGCAGAAGACTGGGAAGCCCGGGGTTCTGGCGCAACATTTTAGGGGAACCAAAATGGAGTCATCAACAAAAAATTATTTCAACTTTGTCATAAAATATTAATTCCCAGGCATGTACCGGGTGAGCAAACTTCCATGTTTTAATAGAGAATCTCGATAACTAGAGAAGATATGGAGAACTGGACACCCCTATTCTCGATGTCTCTTTTTTCGAGAAAAGTTTAATGGTGAAAACCCAAATTGGCTACCTACCGTTTTTTGCCTTCTAAGTTTTTCGGCAGGGCCGTAACTATGCATAATATTTTACTGTAGGCAAAACCAACATTTTGCACACTAACGATAGCGGCGACAAAGAATACTAATTTTACTGTATGATTACATTTATTTCAGTACATATGATGTAAAAAGACATACAGGTGGTATTCAAAAATAAATCCAACTAAACGTTAAAATAACAAAATAGAACACAAATAAAGTGAGAACAAATAAAACCAAATCCATAAAACACAATTCTAATAAGAAAGGACATATTATTATGTAGTCAACACAACATATCCTTATACCGAGTGATTATAAAAGATTGTAGATCCAGAGTAAGGTAGCCGGATTTCAAAATATCGTTAAAGTAAGACAGCAGCCTAGAATGGGGGAAAGGAGGCAAAAAAATCCCTCTTCGGATACTTTACTGAAAAACAAATCAATATTTTTAGTAACTATAATGATTCTGATTCTGAAGATATAACATTATAATACACTAATTTTGTTATAAACCTTTGTCAAATACTAACATCATTGTTAGTTACTTTTGGCAGATCTAAAGTAAGGGTGTATTACTATTTATATGTTGAAAAAAAGATAAATAATCTTGTTGGAAATTTATAGTAGGTAATTCTTAATTTCGATTTAATTAGATTGAGTGGGATTGACAAGATGCGTTCTACAAAGGCTGAAGGAGCAGGTATGCTTAAAATAAATATTAAGATTTATAAATTGTCGAATTTCCTGCTGGTACTTTTTGCAAATGCTGTACCATCTATCAGCTGACGTTTTTTAAAATTTCGTTAACAAAAACAATTTCTTTAGTTTTGTATGTATGTATTATCGTTAACCTCGTTTTACCTTTCGGTGTAGAGGCTGGTACTTTATGGGCTTGCAACTAAATAGGTAAAATTTAGCAGTTCCGTTAGAGTTTCATCTCTTTTCAATTTGGATAATTTACGTATTAACGATTCCTTGCTAAAATCTTTCCTCCACCAACAATATTAGAGTTTTGATAACATTTTAAAAAATCTCTTTCTGATTTCTGACTGTTATGTTGATTTAATGGTTTCATATTTTAGTTACAGTAAATTAAATTATTGCATAGATTACACATTTTCATTTTTTCAATTTCAAAATATGAATGTCGGATATTATAAATGAACTAGCAACCCAGTGAGACAAATGTCTCATTTAAAAAAACAAAAAAGAACGTTTTGCAAATAGAACGCGTATTCACCACACGTACGTATAAGGTACTATATTTATACGAGCAAGCTCGTCCGCCATTTTGAGTCACTGGAAGTGGCGGCAAATTCAAATTCTAGTTACTTTCCAATTAGCATACGGTAAGTCGGAATAACAACGATCATATCATTTAATTGTACCGTCTTAAAAAAGATTGGTTTTTAAACAAATAAAAAGAAAACAGACAAAATCCAAACATAAAACACTGTTAACTAACACGCAAGTGGTTCAAACTAGAGAGCTTCAATAGTACCTTAGTTCAAACAACAGTGACGAGGGACAGAACTCAATAGAACTGACAGACACAGTTGACAGCACAGAACAACACCTACATACTGTATATAGGTTTCAATAACCACACTTGGATGAAGACTGTAATTATAATTAGCATCGTAATGGAATGCACCGAGATTTAAATCAGCATGCAGTGTTCGTCTGAATTGGATAGTACGTACTCCCAACGGTTTCTAGTCTTGCTTGGTTGACAGACGACAGAACGCACGGTTACCGGTCAGCGTAGCCAATGGCTTGGCGCTAAAATCCCTGTGACACAAAATCTAGTGGGATAAGCTTGCCTGGTTAATAAAGCACTCTACGTACGTATATGACGTCATTGTTGGTAGCAAACTACCAGTCGCATTCGCCTTAATAAAATTTGCCTAGAATCGAACCTACAAAGTTAGGATTAGGATAATTAAGATAATAATTAGTGTTAGAGACTGAAATTCGGTTCCTGACCTGACATGACCATTCCAAACATATAACTTTAATAACTTTTTTCTCTATCTCTTACGGTTTGGCTGCTGAAACAGCGTCCCAGACAGAACGTCTATTAGATAAAGGATTACAGCGAAACAGCAAAGGATTTTATTTTTCCAATGCACTCTGAACATACAATCATATAAATGCCTGTTGTACCTACGTGCTTGCCTGCCTGAGTGTGTCGCGTTTTGATGGCTACCGACAGGGCGATCAGCAATACACTTGTGAGCGTGTCTTTCATAATACAACGATAAGCATGTACGCTACTTAACATTCGTAGACCAGCAGGTAAAGTCAAACCAAAGAGATTTCCTCTAGAAGCGAAAGTTAGATCTTATCGACTGCATTTTTTCTTTGAAAATTAATGTAATTCACGTTACTAAATATTTCGTTGTACTGTGTCAGTTTTATTAGAAACATTAAGATATTTTTTCCTATTTTGTACACAATTTGGAACACTGGGGAACAGTTATTCGATTTACCAGATACGATGTTTGCGATGAACTTTCTTGATTAAAAACGGTAAAAACATTTCTTCCATCAACTTTTATATTTACAATTCAATTTTGCAAATGCAAACATTATTAAAAATTTAGTTGTAAATAAACAAACACGTGTCAATATAAGGTCGGTGCACAAACAACATAATAGGAAAACGAATAAAAACATGAAATGTAATTCTAACAAAGAGGTATATTTTATGCTGTAGCTTATTGTGTGTAGAGCATATGAATACAAATTATTTATTCGTATACCCAGGTTTGAAAATAATTGTTTGCAGACCACGGCTGAAGCTTGTGATAGCGAGCCTATTTGCAGCAAATAGGCAAGGTCTGCTAATCTACTTTAAAATATAGGTGTACACAATAGCTATTTATGATTTTTGAGGCTTTCACGGCCATTGTCATTAAGTAACAAACGACTTCCGGGATTGGACCGTGTCATGATTGAGACCGAAGAACTCAACGTTTCTCCCACTTTCGTAAGGGGCTTCATCAGGAGGAAAAAAGCAAAAGAGCACGGTAACTCAACGTGTTAACCACGCCAGAGGCGAAACTCTTTGCAAAGGGAAGGGACAGAAGAGCACGGTAACTCAACGTGTTAACCACGTCAGAGGCGAAACTCGACTTTTTTCCTCCTGATGAAGCCCCTTACGAAAGTGGGCGAAACGTTGAGTTCTTCGGTCTCAATCATGACACGGTCCAATCCCGGAAGTCGTTTGTTACTTAATAGCTATTTATGTTGAATTTACAAAATGAAAGTGTTTTTCACACCAGTCGTGAAGTTTGTCCTACGAGCGCTAGCGAGTTGGGCAACACGTTGTGTGTGAAAAACACTAATTTTGCAACGCGTTGCATACAAGAATTTCTGTAATTTTGAGTTATATCAATTTTTATAGTAAATAAATTTACTTAAATCCGCAAAGTTGTTCTAAATGTTCATATTAGCACTAGTGTCAATATGAAATCTCAAATGGCAACTAGTGCGAATGCATCATTTGGACGTTGAAAACAACAAAATGTCATTGCATTAGGTCGAAATTACAGAAAAGTTTGTTTGCGATCCGAAATTAATATTAATGATATAATGCATGTATAACAAAAAACGCCCTAGTTTCATAGTTGAAAAAGGTGCTCAAAGATTTTGTAAACAATTACTATTAGCAGCGGGCTGGTAAGAACTTAGGTCTGCAAATGTCAACATTCTGTCACCAAATGACGTCAATAATAGTAGATTATGCAATAAGGGAGAGAAATGCGTTATTTTGCTGAGGTGCAATTTATGACTCGAGGGCAAAGCCCGAGAGTCAGAAATTGCACTGAAGCAAAATAGCATTCTCTCCGAGTTGCATATACTATTTTTTTCATGTTGCAGGAAGATTAAAAACGAAAAACCCGTTTTTTTAGACGTCATTTATTGACATTTTAGTTACAATTATTTTAGAATTAGTAACCTATGGTAAATTTTATAGTTGGCGGCACTGTAAGTCATTATGACAAGAGATCACACATATGTCAAATTCGAGGTTAGCAGGTTAGTTTTTGCGTCAGTTTGTGTCAAAACTGACGCAAAACCTAACCTGATAACCTCGAATTTGGCATAATTGTTGTGTCAGTCATAATGAAAACTCCCTAGGGAAATTATTTAGTCTCTAGGGAGCAAATGTTCTACTTCTGTCACAATTTTGATGCTATAGAAACGGACTTCTACTCCCGGTCGTGGAAAAATCATAGTTTTCGGACCGATCGTAGCCACAATAACTATATAATAGTGTCACCTCACGTTGGCATTCATTTTAGACACACATTTTTCATACATTTTGTGCTGAAAATTATGTTTCAAATAGATGGAGCCTGTACGGGACTATGAGACAGTCTGTCTTGACACATAGTCGACCTTAGGGAATTTTTAGGTAGTTTTAATTTAGAAAATATGTTGAGCAGATTGGGCACAATTAGTGTGATTGTAATTAGCGTTATTTAAGGTAATATCGTTAATATTACAAATTAATTTGTTTAGAAAATTGGCCACTTATTATTTTGTTTTTATTGTCATTTGTACAAAAGAAATGATGTTTTTCCATTGCTATTTTGGCGCCCATTGCCGCTTGCGCCCATCGGCGGGGGCCTACTCGGCCTATATCTAGTTACAGCCCTGCTTCGGGCACTTTTTTGATAAGAATGCAGTGGCGTAGCCAATTTAAAAAAAATCAAAGTATGAGTTATACCAGTGTTACTCAAAGTGGTGGTCCGTGGACCGGTGCCGGTCCGTGAGCAAGTTGTTGCCGGTCCGCGAAGTCGATTGTTGATTTCGATAATCGACTCTATTCTGTTGTTAGTCTACCACTCCAAAATGTAGGAATAGTATGAAAATTTATCTATTTCGCGTGGTGCTGTCATCAGTTGAACCACGGATATATAAATTGACCAATAATAAGAAGCCCATTTATCACATTAATGCGTTGTACGAAGCTGGTTGAACTGTTGTATGTAAATTCGGTAACGTTTTAATCTAGTAAATACGCGGTAAACTTGACATCAAATACAGGAATGACTTATGAACAGTATTAACACTGAACTATTAAAAACACTGAATCAATTAAATCAATAAAAGGCGGTAATCAACTAAATATGGTACAAATGCGACATATACTTTATCTGCCACTACGTAAAGTTGAAAAGGATCATGTAATCTGACGGTAAGGAATTAAACTGACAGGTAAACAACTATAAAAGGTTTAGCAAATGCAATGGTGCAAACAATAAATGTTACAATGACCGCAACGTTACTCAAACTGTCTGGCACTTCGCCGAAACACTCTGTACACTTAAAATTCAGCACTATAAAGCTACTACAATAAAAATGGTACCTTTAAGAAACTTGGCTTAGCTGCAATCAACGTCCTACTTTGCTGCAAACGGCTGCCGTTCAAGACCACTGCTCTAACATCTAGTGAAACTGCTTCAAAACAACGGTAAATGGCCCTAACAAGGGCAAAATCGAAGCTCGGACGGAAATTAGCTGAACGAAAAGAGGGAGCTTTGCGAAACCTGGTAAGCCGATACTGGGTTTTCACGGAGAGTCCGCCAAACGACGTTTTAGGGGTTGCCGCCCCACGATATCGAAAACCTCAAGGCTCATATCGACAAAAAACAACGTTAAATTCGCCCAACAGCCACCGCAACCACGTGTAGTTCAATGAGTCCATAAAATGCGGGAACACACAACACTTGTGTTGGATCGGCGGGAGTTCAAATAACGGAGCACAACAGGCGGTACACACACACACACAGACACATACACACACACACCAAAGGAACAAACCGTTAGCCGTTAATCACAAAATAAACAAACGTAAACCCTCGCCTACGCCACCCCGAAGGGTGCGTGGCGGGACGACAACTTCCAAATCACTTGTTGCTTCTCGTCACGCCGGATCAATTCAGTCTAGAAAACCCGCGAAGAGCTTCGCAAGCGATAAATAGTGGGGTCCAATATCGTACTCGCTCTGTCTAACACACGGCAACTGTCTTTTATTCTGACTCAAAACGTAGGCGCTTATTCGACAAATTCACGTCTGCGGCGAATCGATAAGAAACACGCGCGTGGCGGGCGCGCTGATTGGACCGATAACACAGATGTGTGCCGCTAGAAAACAACTGAATACATGCACAAAATTCGAGATACTTATATACAGGCGGAATAGTAATTCGGAATCGAAAAAATAATACAAAGTTAGACGTACGTTTATACAAATTAAAAATTTCCTTACGTCTATGAATAACTTACTTATATTTCGTTATTGGTTTATTTGTTAATAAATGTAGCGGTCCGTCATACATTAGTAAAAATAATACCGGTCCGCCACATTAAATAGTTTGAGAAGCACTGAGTTATACCATAAAGTTGTACTTTTTTATATGGAACTCATAGTTGGCTAAAAGCATTTTTCCCATTCCACTGATATACGGAAGGGGCCATAAATATATATAACAGCAATAAGATAACATGAACAACAAAATAAAATGCTTGAGTAAGAAAGAGAAAAAATTATTTTAGTAGGCATGTTTAGTTGACTTATGTCATAAATAAAATAAGCGTCATGCCTACTCGAATATTTACTACTATGTTTATCTCTTTCTTACTCAAGCAATATGTGTTATTTTCTTGTTCATGTTATCTCATTGCTGTTATATATAATTGTGGCTCCATCGGTATATCATAATATGTAATATAATGTATAATATTATAAGTAACAATCAAACGTGATTAATTCTGTCAATCAACCGATCGGCACAGAATAATAATAACCAGAAGGATATCTCGTATTACCTGACCGCCGGCCCCTCATAGCCTTGAGACGTTTCTACCCCGAAATTCTACCCCGAAACGGCAAGTTTAGGTAGCGGCTTTGGGGAGAGCCCATGGAATACAAAGGTTCGAGGTCACCCGTTGTCGGCGTCGACATCAAAGCAGTTTTGTACAAGATATCCTTCTGGTTATTATTATTCTGTGCGATCGGTATTGTAAGAACGTAAGAGAAAATAAATGTTACACCACAATACCATACAATCCAGGTCTATCCGAAAAAATTGAAAGAGAATTACAAAAAATCAATTAATACAGCAGTTAAGGATCACAATGCCTTCCAAATTTCATTTTACAAAAACTTAGAAGACCAAACAGACATAAATCTAAAATCTCACATAGTATATCAAGTAGAATGTAATAATTGCGGTGCAACTTATATTAGCCAAACCAAAAAATATTTTAAAAATGAATGGCCCAGCATACACAATCAACAAAGACAAAATTACTAACACCCAATAAGCCAAACACGGCCTTATCAGATCATACTGTCAACCATCTACATAATTTCAATCTAAACAACCCAGAAATTTTACATAATGAAACACATTTTTAAAAACGTTTATTTTTGAATGCATAGAAATAATGAGAACACCCAACGTTATAAATTATTAATGTGACACTGAAATCTTAAACAATACATACAATAATTTAAAAAAAATAATAAACCCCAATAACTTGTTTTGGCAAAATAAAGATTTAAAAAGTGGGAAAAATAAATAAAATTAAATTAATGAAAATGTTTGTACACAAAGCTTTAAAATCCTTTTTATACATTCAAAAACGACGTATGCGCTAAAGCCATGATTTTAATGGCCGACAAAGGTTGAAGAAAGCGGGATAGCCTTCCGCTGCTCAAAATATTTAAAATATTTTATACGATAATTAAGTAAGTGAAACTTTTAGAAGCGCCTTCTTAATTGCACTAAAATGATTTTCAGCAGTGGCATTGCAAAATCAACCTATATAATAACCAATGAAACAAAGATTTTCGATATTTGAAGAAAACCAAGATGGCTAAAAATAAAAATGAAAACCATTGAACACCTGAACCTAAATAAAAATTTAATCATACGTTTTAATAAAAGAATTTTATGGTCTATAAATTACTAGTCAACAATAAATCAAATAATAATTGCCTCTAAATACTTACTTTTTAGGGAAAAGGGAGGGAGGGGAATTCCAAGTACAACCTCAAACCAACTAAATTAATAATATGAAAATAAGCCTTGATTTTAATAAAAATTGATAAAAACGAGATAGCTGTCTTCGGACCACAACATTTAAAATTTTTACACGATAATTAAGTAAGTGAAACATTAATATAACCTTAATTACACAAAAATACATTTCAGAAGTCGCACTACAAAATTATCCTATACAACAAGCAATGGAACAAAGAGTTTAAATAACTGAAGGAAAGCAAGATGGCTTAAACAAATTCTTAAGGAATATGATTATATTTTAGCAGGAATATAATAGATGAGATATTCTGTACTGGTTAAATCCGAGAATATCTTGTATTTCAAGAAATCAAAACAAAAACTAAAATAATGCTGAATTGTAACAGGTAACCAATATTTGACGAGTTATTTTTTCACATATAACTAAATGTTTAATTTTAGATGTCTAATGGTTTTTAAAATATTCGAAAAATTACTGTTTTTATTATTGTCTGAAGAAGCTAAACACATTTAGGGAAACGTAATGTTAAAGTGCTTGTTTCCTTTTTAAAATGTAAAATTGACACGACTAATTAAACATAACTTTTAGTAACGTAAATTAAACACACTAATTTAGCTGAATAATTCTTCTAATGAAAGTAGAATTATATCAGTTTTATTTTTCAATTTTAATGTATGAATACTAAAAGAACAGCTGTAATCAAAATTAATAACTAAATTAATCAAGTATATTGTAAATAAACTAGCCTTCTACTAGAAAACAATGAAATATTAAAAACTACTTTGAAAATTGTGAATTTTTGGTAGAATGTAGTGAAAATGAATAAATCAACGCCGCAGAATATACACTGTGGTTTTTTTATCTCAATACCAGACATATTATGTCCAGCGTTCCTTTATGAGTGTTTAACATTTTGATAACATTTTAATAGTAATTAACGCATTAAGAGGGGTAACCCAGTCTTAACATTCGAGCATATTTTTACCACTCGAGCGAGCGCAATAATAATTACTAAAAACTGCTAAATCGAAATCGGACTACCATGAATATGTGTGATGTTGCTATAGTGCATGCATGTTAAATGAGTGGATGCATGTTAAATGTATCTTAACATTCGAGGACGCGAGTGCGTGCATGTTAAATGAGTGGATGCATGTTAAATGTATCTTAACATTCGAGGACGCGATCATGTTAAACACTGTTTAACTTTTCAATGAACAATAAATAAACTAATTTCATAGTTGCTGCTGCGGCAATAGGCAAAATAGGTACTTACTTAGACGCCACAAATAGTACTCTTGATAATAATAATAATAATAATAAATTTATTGGTCCTCTTGATCATACAATGATATAGGACAAGTCACAAAAAAGCTTACTTAAAATTACAAAAATTAAGAAATGTATACATGTAATAGTTAAAACAACGTAGAATTACATAAGTTAACAAATTAAATAAAACGTATATATAAAATGCTTACAATTAAAATTAAAACAGTGTACAACTACCTAAATTTATCACAGACTAACTAGGAAAACTACATTATGTTTATTGCACTTCAATTTAGTTTAAAATTTAAATCTTAAAAACTCATCTAGAGTATAAAAGGCGTTGTTTTTGAGAATTAAAGTTAAATATTTTTTAAATGTCTTGCTACTACATGTTTTAAGATTAACAGGTAGTATATTATAGAGTACCGCACCCATATACCAAGGACTGGATTTATATAATTGAAGGCGACTACCGTAACGAGTGCTATATTGATGGTGCTCGTTTAAAAATTTGAATTTACTAATATTCGACTTAACATACTGTTACGTTTTTAACGTTCGGGCTATTTAAAATTATACGACAAAGATGGGTTCAAACATTTATTTACAACAATGAATTATTACGATTATTGTTTACAAGCACATGCGAGAATTATCAAGCAGATTACAAATTAATACAGGCACTAACGAACTATCGATACATTTATTTATTTATATCACTCTTAAACACTAACGATGTATTTCTATGTATATGGTTATCTATTTATTTATTTCACGAGAGGTTATGGACACGCGGTTATTTATATGGGGGCTTCTAACAAGCCTCTACCCGAGTTCGAACTGCCGGAGAATTATTTCAGAACTGCTTGCCCGAAGAACTCCGCCCGCTTATATATCACGCCGGGTAATTTCTTCCAGAAGCCTCCAGTTATTCTCGGCAACGGTGACGTGTCGCGTCAGGGCCGCTCTAGCATCGACTGGAAAATGATTCATCCGCGTACACCTGCGTTCAAGGCGGCCCGTCGGCGGCCTATGATTCACGCGCTGGCAGCCGCCTCTGGAATTTCTAGTATAATCGAGGCACCGGGGAAAATAACCGTCAGCCGAATCGTTACAATACAGTAAAATTTCTAGTATGTAGATACTAATAAGAGTTAAAATACTCTGATTGATGAAACTGGTTTTGCATGACTCCCGTCTCTGTAAATTAAATATAGGCTCTCTTTTGTATAACAAACACCCGATTTAGATTGGTAGCATTACCCCAAAAAATGATACCGTATCTAAGAACTGATTCAAAGTTTGAATAATAAAAAATTCTGCAAGTCTCGATATCACCAAAATGAGTAATTCTATTAAGAGCAAAGCAAGTGCTTGATAGTTTTTTACAGATAGCATTTATATGATCATTCCATTTTAAATAGAAATCCAGATTAATGCCCAATAATTTAAAAACTTTAACATTTGTAATCATTTTATTTGATACTTCTAATGTAAGATCATGATTAGCTTTGAAATTTTTTGTGAAAAATTGCATCATCATAGTTTTATCTAGATTGACCGTTAGCTCATTAATTTTTAGGAAGTCTAATAAATTTCTAAGTTCAAAGTCAGCTCTATCTACAAGATTTTCACCAGAATTTTCCGATATTAATAATGTTATGTCATCAGCAAAACAGGTAAATTTACAGGTTAAGGCGGAATCGATGTCATTAATATATAGAAGAAATAGTAGTGGACCGAGAACGCTTACCTGCGGAACCCCTACTTTAAGTGCAAGTTTTCCACAATTTACCCCAGAAAAACTAACTAATTGTTCCCTATTCGACAAATAAGATTTTAATAAATTATTTATTTTACCACGCAGGCCAAAATTTTTTATCATATCTAAAAGGATATCATGATTTACGCAATCAAACGCTTTAGAGAGATCCACAAAAACTGTCATTACCCGCCTGCCACTGTCTAGATTATCATAGATGTTTTCTAATAAACTTATGAATAACTATTGAATATGATAGATCAACAATTATTGTAGGAGTTTCGGGAAACAGACTTCACTGCTCGACGCATTCGCTGGGAATGTTAATTTAACGAAGTTAATGCAAATGAAGAAAGATAGTTATTAGCCAAAGTCTACTAATCTCCACCTTCTGCAATATTTCTGCATTATTCCTAATTGAGGTTTGCAGGTTTCACAACTATTAAATGTTTCACATAAATACGGCTTTCGGTCACTGAGTCTGCTGATGTAAACAGTTCCTTTTTTACTTCCTTTTACTACTATAAAGGAAGTATTGGATTCACCCCAAAAATTCGAAATTGAGTTTTCAACAGATCTTCACGTTTTAGAGTCCCCTGATCCCAAAAAACATATTTTTTTTCATTGGTCTGTCTGTCTGTCTGTCTGTCTGTGTGTCTGTGTGTCTGTGTGTCTGTCTGTGAACAGAATATCTCAAAAACGAAAAGAGGTATGGCATTGAAACTTCATATATAAGTTTTGTGTACTATGTAGATGAGACAGCAAGCTTTTGAAGAAAATCGCATAACCGGAAGTAGGTGTTTACTCTTGTGATTTTTCAGTTTTTTTCGATTTTTTCAAAAACGGCTCTAACGATTTTTTTTTAATTTTACATTTTTCTTACATTTTTAATGTGTATTGATGTGAGATAGGTGATTTTCCAGTTGAATACTTCTAAAGTGGGTTTCTTTTGTTTTTTTTTCTATTTTTTTTATTAACTCCTATTTTAAATAAAACACCCGGTATATTATTACATTTTTGAATTCACCTTAAAATTTTAGAGAAAATTTGTCTCTTCAACTAACACTCGATTTTGTACCGTTTTTGTAGAATTTGTAATTTTTGAAAATTTTTTAACAAATGGTTAAAAATTAAAAATGAAATTTTTGACTAATTATAAGATCACTGTAAAAGGAAGTTGTGTGAGTGTATCACACCAGATTTTTTAATTCAAAATTGAAGAGAAATCACAGAAACGTGAATTACGATTTTAATTTACAAATCTTTACAACTTGAGATTGCAATTGCAAAAACATAGCAAAAGATACCGTAAAATTAAAAATATCTACTTCTATTGGTTAGTAAAACATTTGAACAAGATGCAATTTTCGAAAAATCGTAGCCCGCTTATATTTGGTTTTTTGGAAAACCTTTACTATACCGTTACGTCTCTAAATAACAGATTTAAACAAACACGTTCATGTCGTAAACCGCACCCACTTGCTTATATGGACAAAAATCTCAAGTTGACATTTTTGCATGGTTACAACATTGTAGTGCAATCGTGGGAAAGCAACATCCAGTTCAAATAAAATAACAATTAGTTAACAAAGGTTTTTTTTTCGCTGCTTGCCTCTCTTCATCCTAGTAGTTCGGTATCGGTAGTTGCAAGGCCAGCAGCGTTAGTTAGTGGCTGTGTGGGACTTGTCCCCTTTTAGCACCACAACGACGTGTTACAGAAGCAGGATATCATGATGTAGCAATAGGTAGATCGACTCCAGACATCTGCACGGCTATACAGATTTCTATATTATATTATTTTGTTGCTTCATGAAACATTATTTCCAGGGAAAGTTAAATTTGTAATCTTCATTTTGTGAAAAAGCTAGTAATAATACTAATAATATTACGTCATTACGGCAATCTGTGCGTGTGTAGCTGTGGGGAGGTATGACGCACTATACACGGTATCCGCGATATAGAAATACAGCGCGAGGATCGATTCGCATGTTTTGTATACCGGGTGACAATGAGAACAGGGCCATGCTTATATCTTCTTTATTTATAAATAGATTTAGATAAAATTTTATATCAAAATACTAGAGATAATTTCTGATTGACCAATAGATATTGTCAAAAGGGCCAACTTGCGGATTCACCGGAAATGCTACCAACTTTGATGTTTTAAATGGATCACCCTGCATATTTTATGTTTTTCCGAATGTACAAGTCAAATTACATAAACTAGTCTAGCCAAATTTTAATTTTTTTCAACTTTAATTTTTTACGATAGAAGGCTGTGACTTAAAAAAATATGTTCTAATTGACTCCAGCAACTAATAATAATAGCTATTTTATCAATGAAGTCAATAACAAACCCTTAATAAAAAAAGAAAATTTGCTAAACACGTTTTTAAGAAAAAGTCACTTTTTTTAAACGGCACCTACCAATGGCCATGTTGCCATTAAAGAGCAAATTTAATCTAATGATATGCATCATGCACTACTTTATCTTTATCTAAAATTGAAGAATAGTTAAATAGTTAGGCAGACCTCGCCGTTCGCGGGGGTTAGGTTTCAGAAGAATGCCGCGAAACGTAAAACCGCGATGCGCAAGTAAATACATAAATGAAAAAAAACGGGGTTAGGTTCCATTAACTAGATTTAATTATACTATGCAAAACCAACACTTTTCTGCGTTTTTTGTCTGGCAAATCTGAAGCAGAAACTTTACGCTTTTGACGACATGGTTTTCCGTGTTTTAAAAATTAAACTCAATTGAATTTTCGGGAGAAACGCTCGAGTAAACAGTAAAGCTTAAACTAAAATCCCATACGTAACATAAGTCTGCCATTTGAATCAAGAGCTCGAATGTCCATTTGTTTATTCAAGATATAATTTTACAATTTATTTCAGGCCCAATTTGGTAATAAGAGATTCAAAGGAATAGGCTCGATAAGTGTGTTTAAAAGTTCGTCATAAATAATGTTATTTATAAAGGTCACTAATCTGAAGTTAACTTTAAATCGCTGTTAAAATAAACAAAAGCTCATCAAAACGTTGGCGCTTATGACATATTATTCATTAGTAAACAAATTTGTATGCGCTTTTGTTTATTTTCACAGCGAATTAAAGTTAACATTAGATTAGTGACCTTTATAAGACCGGCCGGTAGTGTGTGAAAGTTGAAACAGTTGGCAATTCCATCTGCGAACGGCAAAGCAATCCGAGAACGGCAAATAAAAGGGAGCACAAAGGTGCCCCGAGTAAAATTAAATCAGCGAACCGCAAAGCCGCGAACAGCGAGGTCTGCCTGTATTTTTTTTAATATTTCTGTGGAATACCGAACAAATTCGGCAACACTGTTGTATTTAATTTGAGTCGTAGGTTGCGAAAAACAAAATATATAGGATGATCCATTTAAAAAATCAAAGTTAGTGTTATTTCCGGTAAAACCGGAAGTCGGTCATTTTGATTATACTTGTATGTCAATCCTAAATTATATCCAGTATCCTTGTATCAAATTTCATCCAAATTCATTCATAAGCAATGGAGATAGAAGCATGGCCCTAGTCTCATTGTCACCCGGTATGCCTAAATGTAAAGACTGATAAAAGCTCGATCAACAATAAAATTAGATTGCATAGTTCCAACTCAAGGATCTGTATATACTAGCAACTGTCTATTCTGAATTAGTATGTTTTTATAGTTCAGAAAGAAACACTTTGCTTTAGATAATCTGACAAAGAAGTTGTTATATCAGTAATAAGATATTGAGGGCAAATGAATTTGTTGGTAAAAATATTTTACGAAAGTTTTTGGTTTGGCAATGCCACTAGCCAAAAGGAAATTTGTCAAAGTTAGTTTGCCGAGGGACGCTGCCAAGAATAAAACAAAAACTCTTGAAAAACAATTTTACGAGCAAAATGATGACCCCAAAATACATTTTGTGGACTATTTTCAAATATCAATTCATTTTCTATCGGTATGCAATAAATATGATATTTATGCTGATGCACAATAACAGTTTAAATGAAGTTTTGGAAATACCATATTGATTAAAACAACATATTGGGATGCAAGTGGTAAATAAATAATGATAAAATCCCAAAGGAAAGTTTTGATTTTTTACCACTATAAAAACACGTGATTAGCTGAATTTTTAAAAATCATGTCATTTGATTCGATAGTAAGAGAAGCGGGAAATAGGCAACATATAATTCTCAATTGTAATAAACTCTCACTTGAAATCTAATTTCTAGATGGGTATTCTACTGAGGATAAGTTCTGTTTATAATGACCAGAACTACAATTTAAAATAATTAAAATGCCAACGAGTTAACATGAAATTAATATCACTGAAAAAATAATAACCAGAAGCTTATGTACCAACACAATTCAATGTAGTTATAATGCTTGTAATAACTTTTGATACCGTTTTAGTGCAGAATTCAATTAATTCCATTTATACGAGACCTTGAACGCCTAGTACCGAAGTACCAAACCGTTGTTCGCAAGGGGGAATTAACAGCCGTTTTTGTTAATACGGATTAAAGTTTCATTTGCGTAATAAATGCAATCTTCTGACAAAAAACACCGACATAATTAATACACATTAAAATCAAAATAACTGTTCAGCTTTATGTTTAACTTTAAATATCTCGAAAAATAATGACTTTATCGTTACGAAGCAAGAGTGTGTTATTTACATAGAAAGTATTGTAGAATCGAAAAATTGTACCAAAATAGAAATTCTGCCACTGGCGTAGAATTTGGGAAGGGTCAAGCACTTACTTGTACCTGTCGTACGCCTCTGGTAGTAGCCAGAAACGTTTATTTAACATAATTTAGCGTGGTTTACATTGTCTACACTTCCTGCCAAATATGATACGTACACGTCAAATAGTTTTAAAGCAATGGGGAAAAATCATTTCTAAATTTTTAAATAAAACACCATGTATCTCAGTAAGGAGCCACATTTTATCTAAGTGATTTGGGTTAAATATTAATATTTTGAGCCCAAGATTCTATAGTTAAAATATTATTATTAATGAAACACCCTGTATATGGCCTAGCCACAGTTACGCAGAGGAGGGTCTTCTTGTTTTAGTGCAGGCCTTAGGTGCATGTTCGTTGTAGCATTTCACACAACAAGGTTTTGCAGCGCAGTAATATTTTGTGCGCGCGAACCGCTGACATATGTGACACTGGGGAATATTTAATTGACTTTCTGCGTGGTTCTATAGTAATTGCTGTATGAAAGAGTGTTTTAATGTTATAAATCTCTTTGGCCATTTCGTTTGTAGAAAGTATTACAGCACGTATCGCTATCGGTCTTTTGTCTATTTTGCAAGCGTAGTACAGTGGTTACGGAACGTTTCTTAGCAACTAATTCTTCCTTGATTTCTTTTTCGGTACCTAGTCGAAACGTGTATGTTTTGAATTACGATTGATAAGTGCTTTTCATTAGAGTTTTGAAATATGTGATATTCCACCATGTTATTCATAAAGAATTTTTTACTCGTACGATAATGGCCAATATTAGTAGGATTAACTTTGAGGTATTTATTATTGTATGCCGTTTTAAAATCTCTATCCTCGGTGATTTTTTTTATGTCGGCCACGATTTTTTGGTGATGGTTTTATCTTTATTTATTAGTATTGGTGGAATTTTCTCTTTAGATATTATTTGATTGATCATTAGTCGTTGTTTCGGTGTCGCTGGCAAATGTTTCTCGTTTTGATAAAGGATAACAGGGATCAGGACCGCGCCAGCATCAATGGCCGCCTGTGTGCAGAGCCAAAATTGCCGCCCCAAAATTTACATTTTTGTTGTAAAATATAAATTGTATGTAGTACATACCTAGTTTAACTGTAATAAATCAAATTAATTTAAGTGAAAAACAACAAAATTTTAGAAAATTATAAAAAAGCAACTTTCCTAGCTTTTTTCTCCGCAAATTCTTTAATTACTAATTCTAAATCGATGGAATCCATCGTGTCGCTTTCTATTGCTATTATAGACAGATTATTTAATCTGTTTTGTGACATTGTGGATCGCATATAATTTTTAATAATTTTTAGTTTGGAGAAAGATCTCTCACCAGACGCAACTGAAACTGGTAACGTGAGTAATATTCTAAGAGCTATTGACATATTTAGAAATGATGCTATGAGCTGATTTTCAAAAATATATTCAAGAATGGACTGGGGCTCTAACTGATGCGTTTCAGCTGAAGTGGGTTTAAGATGTAATTTTAAAGATCTTATCTCTTCAAATAATTCTATTCCATCTACATCTGATTCCTTTCTAGAATCATCAGTTAGATGAAGATGTAAATCTTTACAACATTGTAATAGCTCGTTTTCCGTTAAATCAAACATATTATAGAGAAATCCAAACATAGTATCATATCTTGTTATTCCCTCAAATCTGTCTCTTAAAGACGATAAAGTTTGATCTAATATATTAAAATAAACGTTAACTTTATAATAATTTTTTGGATCAATAATTGGTTCATCACTGTGTTCATAATCAAATTGTCTGGGTTTTCTTCGTGGTCTAACAGACTGAACAGCAGGGAAATTAGGTTCAATACCGAGTTCATCCGCAAGTGTATTAGCGTCACTAAGAACATTATTGAATTCTTCATCTGATCGAAGAGCTAAGAAAAAATCTAACAAATTTTTAAAATGCTCTAAGCAAGTTTTTATATTTATAGTAGGATTTTGCATCATCGTGCTCAAAACATTAATTTTGATTAAAATATTGTACCAAATAATTGTTGAGCACAAAAATGTATAACTCTGAATTTTTAATGCCAAAGATTTGGCTTGATGTGAAGCACTGTGGTCTTGTACGGATAAACGATCTTTAATTGCTTCTACCAACGCATCATATATTTGCCCAATTTGGTAACACAGGGGCTTCACAGCGTCTATTCTACTAGACCACCGTGTATCACTAAGTGGTTTTAAATTTAAATTTGTTGTGTGTTTTTTCAGAATTGGCCATCTTTTTACCGACGCAGAAAAAAAACAAATAATTCTTGAACTATATCAAAATAACCAGAAGTCTCAAAAGAAACTTTAGCAGCATCGTTCACTACTAAATTTAATGTATGGGCTGTGCACGGCACAAAAAATGCTTGCGGATTTATTTCTAAATTTTTTTTTGCAAACCATTATGTTTGCCGCGCATTATTTCCCCATTATCGTACCCTTGGCCACGCATTCGTAAATATTTAAATTCAACTTTGAAAGTAAATTCATTAAAAATTCACTTAAACCATTGATTAAATAAGTAGAAGAAGATACGCAGCTTTACGGAGCTGATTGAGCTGTAGAAATGTAGCGACCTACAGATGGCGCGTGTCTCGCCGTTTCTACCGAAACTTTTTCAGTTTGCCAGCAACAGGTGTCGTGTGAACATCTAGCTTTGGTTGGATCGTGCTCTGTGTTTCAAAGCATTGATTTAAATAATTAGCAATGCCTAAGCGAAATATGCCAGAATAAAATTGTTAAGGCTGAAGAAGATTTGTATTCTGGCAATGAATTTTATTTACTGTGTAAGGATTATGGTGCAGAAAACGTTAAATATTTGAAGAGGCCGTCAGACTGCTTTATAAATTTTATTTCTAAGTTATTGTCGCTCTTTAATGTGTCATTCACTGATTTTAAATGTGCCAAAAATGTTGCTAAAAATATCACGAACTATTTAACTACAGAAACCGCACAATTGTGTGAACGAATTTGTAAGAACCACATGAAGGACACTATTAACTTATTAATTAAGGTAAAAATTTATAAAAACCTTAAAAATGAAACTGAACGTATCGACTCAATGCGAATAGCTTCTAGTAAAATGAAAAAGGAACATAGAAAAGTCAAAATATTGTCTTAAATTTACATGTAGTAATAGAGTTTATTTAATTTAAGATTTTAAAGAAAATTTTGAAATGAAATGTATATATACTTATTTGTATGATTGAAACCTATTGAGTTCAGAGCCGTAACTAGGGCGTGGCAAAGGTGGCGCCCGCCACAGGCGCAACTGCGTTGAGGGCGCAAAATTACAGCAATTTTTATTAAAATAAAAAAATAATAATAATGCTCCATTAAAAATTGCCAATTTGCATTCAAACTCGGATCAAGTTAAAGCTTACTTTCAATTTTAACACGCGTCTCTTTTTTAAACTTTGACGTTTTTATACTATTGGAGAAATTACTTTCTAAATATTCGTATTGTGAACGATTAACCTGGGGTTTTCCAATAAAAATACGAACTCAAGTAAATGAACAGGGGAAACCAAATAAAAATAAAATATTTTGGAAATTGATAGTGAATCTAGTTTTCCCATATTTCGCCGTTAAAATACAAATACCTACGAAACAAATATTAACATATATATCGTTAGCAACGCGTGCCGTATTCTTAAAGAACGTTGACGAAAGCATTGAAAGTTACATTTCTAAATGGCTTAGCGTCGTAATCTTTGTTATTGGTTTATATATGTTCACTGCCTAACTGATAACACAAAGTGCAACTAAACAAAAAATAAACACACCGTGGCCAAAGAAAGGAAGTTGAGATATTTCGCGCTAACGGCGCCACGATATTGTGAATCAGTTGCTGGACGCGGGGGCCGCGGGTAGCAGGGAGATGCAGTACAGATTTTAACGTTGCGTTGCATATCTTTATACTTATTTAATCAATGCTTAAACCCACTCCAGTTGAATCATTAATAGGACAAAATTCTATAAAATGCTCGCGTATTTCAATTTTTTTTTGAGGACTCATTCAACATTGTAAATCTAAAAATTATAGTCATTTGTTCGATATAACTAATATCCGGTGTACAGTCAAGAATGATAGAATAGTATTTACATTTTTAATTAAATCCAAAATATTATTTCTAATTTTGTTACCAAGGACATCTATTATTTCATTCTGAATTTTGTCCCCTAAATAATTTACCATTCGTGTTTCATCTTTTTGTGACTTTTGAGTCCGAAGCACATGTTCTGACATAACAAAATCAAATTTTGAAATCTTCTCAACAGCTTTTAAAAAATTACCGTTATTGCTTTCAAATAATTTATTAGATTGCCCGCGTAAAGCAAGACACTTTCGTGACAAATATTGTATTATTAAAATGATTCTCTCAATCACAGCATGCCAGTGCTTTGCTTTTGCATTCAACAAACGTAGTTGCGTCTGGTTTACAGTTTGTTTTTTTGATAACAATTTTATAAGTTCTAACTGATTTTTAACATTTGCATTGTGAGTATCACTTTTTTCGTGCCTTGAAATCAATAGTGACAAATGCTGCCAGTCAGAAACACCTTCCTTTTGCGAAAAATTGTTTTTAATTTTGCCAAATATTGTACAACAAAAGCAATAAACTGCATTATTTTTTATTGAATAAACTAACCACGGTCTATTAATTTCTTCTCCATTTGGAAGAGAACGGTAGAAATATTTTTTCGAAAACCTTCGACCATTTTCATGAGTTGGGAAATTAAATTGCGTTACCTGAACAGGCCCTCTTTCTACTAAAATGTTTGTTAATGTTGTTGATATTATCTCAGGCCACTCTCCAGGATCATCTGAGGTTGCTGTATCCTGCTGCGACTGCTGTGAATCTGATGAGCAGCCAAATTTCTTTAGTTCAGAAAGCCTTGATGAGGATGACGTGCTGGCTTCTTCAGCGTCACCAACTTCTCTTCTCTCTGGTTTTGGAGACTCCTAGTCAGATGAAGTCACCTTCTCTTCCCCAGATTCGGAATCTTCCCTCATAATTTCCATTTCGACTTCTTGGACGCACGGCTCATTAAGTGGCCCGGAAAGAGAACTAGAGCTTGATTCTAATGCTTCCGCTGACACATTTTCTGGCTTCAAATATTTTTCTAAAGTATTGGCCAGTTTTTTCTTTTCTTCTTTTTTTTTGTAGATTTTGTTTTCGATACTGAAAACCCGACAGCCTTTTCGGTTTTCTGTTCTAGAAAAATTATAACAATTTTATTACTTAATACAATTTAAGAATATGTAGGTAACTATCTGTGTATTGATTGATATATGATTGATATGTATGTAGGTACTTATCATATTTATAACTTTTCTTCAACTTTCTTCAAAACACAATCACTAACAAAATTAATTTTCTCTACTCGATCTTCTCTGCAGCCAATTCAAAAATTAAATGACCAAATAATTATCATTGCACCCATATTACCACAGCATTAATGTAAGCATCATATAATATTATATTTCTTAAAATCAGCTTTAAACAATTAGGTACTTACCGACAAAAGAGATCGCCGACACCCCGATCAAAAATAATATAAATACCTACTTCATAAATACGATATGTTTCACAGTCAATAAAAGCCGCCAGCCGCCAGTTTTCTGAAAAGTCACGTTTTGTTGCTTCTGATAAATATCCGGCTTTTTTGTAATCATTGCATAAAGATGCATGGAAGTGTTCCTTCAAGTTGGCTTCGTTTAACAATTAGCCGCCACGGAATAAAAACTAACTTCGAGAATTTACATAAACAATAATCCATGTAACCATATTATCAGGTGTTCATTTACACAATAAACATTTTATATACCTATATAGGTACATATTTTTGAACTTCTAAAATTTGTAAAGTAAAAAAAATGTACATTTTTTATTATTTTTTTGTAATTTGTATATAATTTTTAAACCTTTTTGGCCGCCCCTGAATTTGACCGCCCGTGTGCGGTGCACACATTGCACACTGGCTTGGCGCGGCCCTGACAGGGATTGTTCTCAATTAAGGCATCCGGGTTTTGTGTGTATCTTTTAACCACTTCGTTAATAGGTGGTGACAGCTGATCAGAACTTCTTTTATTGTTGGTTCTATAACTGGGCTTCATTTTTGTTTATTTATGAATTTTTGATTATTTAATCAGCTTTTTCGGCCGAGAATCTAGATTGCGCTATGGTGTCTGTTTTTAGGGAGATTTTATTATTCACGACCGAAGGGAGTGCGAATTCGGGACTGAATTTCAAAACTGCGGCAAAAGCCAACGGCTACCAACGCGTGCCATATGCATCTTTCTCTTGCATATGCGAAGACGAAGGAAGGTAACGGAAAATTTCAACTGGACTGACTGGACAATTCGCACGGGACTCGAAGGTTAAATGTCTCGAACTAACGAAATACTGGGAAAATATAATCTGCATCCGCCTTGCAGGCAACAAAGAACAAAGGGTGAATTTAAAAATGAAATTTTGCTAACAAAGCGTGACTATCTGAATTAATTTTAACCGATATACGGACTGCGAGGTACAAATGCCTAAAATGCCTTCCAAGCAGAGAACAGGCAGGGCCGGATCGAGCCCAAAATTTAAAATGACGACCGGACTTAAAGATGATCTAACAGTGTTTTACTACTTTACTGAGTTGACAGCACAAATCACTAAACTTTTATAAGTACCCACGCACCTGTTAGCTTCTGCCGACGTTTACAGCACCTCTGGTGTTTGGAAAAAGTTTGAGTGCTGGGATTGCTAGCTGAGTGGATACGCATTCCGGCTACTGATCTAAGGATCGATAGTTCGATTTCCAATCCCGGTGAAGTTTTTAAAAACTAAAAAATGCGGATGGAATCCTCTACAGAATGTCATCATTTGGAAGTGATGTAAAGTCCATGTTACGACGATGTGTAGCATGTAAAAGATCCCTTGATAGGTTTGGAACTCCTTAGTCTCGCCAAAATTCTAAGTGGGACTTTGACCATATGACGAAAGCAGTTGATGTCTAAGATACCTGGTACTTCGCATGCCTAGACCTTGTCTGTAACAAACGAACGGCAGTATTTGAGTTATGGTAATAAAAAAGTCACTTATGTAATACTGTTATTACGATTGTTTAAATCGGGGCATTTATTGAGAGGTATTGAATAAAACATTTTATTCTCTCCCCAATTAAATTAAATCGGTCTCCGAGTAAGTATTTAGGCGTTGTAGTTGTATATGCACGACTGGTGATGCTATATCCCATTATTAATAAGAAATCACCCCTTAAACATCAAGTATGATGTCTAATCTACGAGTCGGTTATTAGACCGGTTCTAACTAGGGATGGGGGCGCGACGTGAAAACAGTCGTGTCACGGCGTGTCAAGGCGTGTCACGTCGTGAACGTGACTAATAATTGAAAATCGTGACGCGAACATGAGTGAACGTGAGTGAAAATTTCCAAGGCGTGATTCACGTTTCACGTTAATTTCACGTTAAATATTTAGTAACGAATAAAAAACTGCAGGGTGCAGCAACTTTTAAACGTCATTAAATCACGAATTGTGCCAAACATTATGTGGCTTTATTTTTGGACCCTTATTATAAGTCCATACCTTCACATAAAAGAGAAGATATTCGTTCGACTGTAAAGGAAATGCTAAAGCAAATCCAAAGTAACGAAAATGCAAATAAAACTATAGATGATAATGATGAAAAATAAGATGATTCACGAATAGTGTCTCATTTAGTGCTATTTTCTCTGCAATACAATTTGATTGACACTTTTGTTCCATTTTTCTGAAATCGTGATCACAAAATTTTATTCAAATTAAAAAACAGCGAAGTATTCTATGAGAGAGTAATTTATGTTGAAGGAATAAAGGCGCTAAATCAGACACTATTCGTGAATCACCCTGTATATAGCGAACGACTCAAGACTGGTACATCAGCATCAAATTCTTATTTTTCTACACTTAGAGATAGCTCTGACGATGACACATCTAATTATGATGATGTCGAAACAGAACTAAATTACTAAGTTAAATTAAAATACGGAAATGTAGATGACATTTTAAGATTTTGGAAACACAGTGTAAATACGCCACTGTTAAAAATATTAGCTCCAGAAATTTTAAACATACCGGCAAGTTCCGCTACAAGCGAATGAGTATTTTCCACAACTGGGCGAATTTTAGAAGAGCGCAGAACTCGACTTAACGCTGAAAATGTTGGTTACATATTATTTTTAAATCAACATTTTAATGTTTAGATGTGTAGATGAACTTATTATTCTAATAAAAGTAATGTTTTGTTTTGTATACTCGCCTTAACGCTGAAAATGTTGATCCTTGTACGTAAAAGTACTTTTAAACCTACGACTAAAACTGTTGCCTAGCAACATATAATTTCTGTACTCATACCAATAAGAGAAACGTCAATTCCAATGACAGCTTTTGGTATTAAAAGTAATGTTTTTGAAGACAGCTGCAAGAAATGTATTTGCGAGACATCAGTATTTATCCCTTGTCGTAAGTTATTGTAGTCAATTTTCATTTTTTTCTTTTTATCTCAACTATTCAGATTGCAACATATCACGTAAATCATGTCACATGCAAAACATATTTTTAGTTCTCTTTAGGGTGTTTTTAATTTGTTTTAAATTTGAACATTCTGTTCTATCTGAATTTAAATTTTGAAATAAAAGCTGCGTGTCACGTCGTGAGTGGCGTGTCACGCCGTGAACGTCAGTAAACGTGAGCGTGAACGTGCGTGAACGTGAGTGTTAAGAGCAGCCGTGAAACGTGCGTGACGTGAGCGAAAATTCACTCACGCGCCCATCTCTAACATACGCTTGCCAGGTTTGGGAAGCAGTTTTACAAACACAATTGAAGAAATTATAGACATTTCAAAATACATTTTTTTCGTATAATCTTCAGTGCACCCTTGTTTATGCGAAACTGCAAAGAGAGGCAAATATACCACACATTCAGAGTTTTATCAAGACAGTAACAAGAACATATTTTCGTGACAGTACACAGTGAGATTGAGCAAGGTATTATAACACAGGATATATGATGAGTTAATTTAAAAATACAGTGAATGTAACGGCAAATCAATTTCGGCAATTATAGTGCGGCGTCTGTAGTTTAACACATTAATTTGTAAAACTATATCCCAACCGTGTAAAACAAATTCGCTGATTTGATTTATATTAAAAATATATATTTTCGTAAATCACATCTGAAAAATTCCATACAATCTTGCTTGCATTGCTAAAAAAAATTAAACCTTTATTATTGTTGTACGATATTAAACCGCCAAGTCTCGCACCTAATTTCTACATGGACTGTTGCGCCTTGAAATGTACTTTTTTTACCCTTACAACAGAAAAACATTTAGTTTTCTAAGAAATCATATAGACGCTTAATTACATAATCTTCCATTATACCTACTCGCATTCACGAGCAAAACGTTATTATCAATAAGACGGTGCACCTGCCCACGATGCTGTTTTGACGAGGCAACATTTGAACAATGTATTTGGCAATAAGTGGATAGGAACCCACGGCCATATACCATGGCCGCCTAGATCACCCCATATGACTCGGCTTGACTTTTTTCAGTGGGGATATCTGAAGCAATTATTTGTAGAGAAAAGTATGACGTCCAGATGTTCCAAAACAAAACTGAGCAAGTTTTAGGTGGCAACGAAATAATATCTAAAATAAAAAATGTACAAGGAAAATTAACTTTCAGTCTTGAAATTGATGGCTTTTCAGTTTTGGTAAAAGTTTTCCTTGTTAATTTTTATTATTATTTAATCGATAATGAAGTAAAATTGTTTCTCGAAACGTTCGAATTTCAATATTTTCAGTTTTGTAGGGTGGCGAAATACCCATGAAACAGCATTCCACAAATAGGTTGCAGAGCTTGTCTTAAAAAAACATACATATCTTATAAAATTTTTGTCCTTGTAATTTTACATACAGGGAGTTTATTATAACTCGCAATATGTAAATTTGTTTATTGTAAAATGCAATATAGAAACTTTGTATGTAAAACCATAATACGAGTATATTCTACGAAGGAAAGAATTCTGTTGATCAAATGGTACAAAGACTTCAGTTTACAACAAGTACGTGGTGGGTTATTACATGCCCTTTTGTTCTTTCCGATGCTTCTTTTTCGATAGAATCACGGTTAATATATTGCATTTTAAAATAATAATATATTACATAACAAGAGTTCTAAGAAGCATATTACGCACGAAGTGGAAAAGTTATACACGAGCCGCGTAGCGGCGGGTTTGTAATTCCACAAGTGCGTAATTGCTTTACAACTCGAGTTTTGTACTATACTTTATCCACGAACACATTAATTACTATCAAAGAAACAAAAAGAAGTATTTTTATTAATTTAACATTACATTTTGTGATAATCATTATTGATAGTTACAGTACAATTATGAAAAACTGGCGCGGCATTAGAAGGGGCCATACTGATATTATTGTTAAGAACAGAAGTTACAGAAGATTCCAAAAATGTATAGTCATGGACGTTGGCGCCACGCGCCAGAGGATGAAGCCATAGTAACATATCTAACGGTGGTTACGTTTGATATTGCTCCATCATCACAGATAGCACTTGAAATCTTTACCGCATTTTCAGTTTTGTTTTTGGTAGAATTATCAACATAGCTTTCAGCTACAGCTGACGAGCGCCAACCACCATGTCTCTTTAATTCCAGCAAATCACCACCAGCATCTACAAGAATGGTGGCCGACGAGCGCCTAAAGCAATCGCCAGTGTATTGTTTCGGGTTCGCTAAACCCAGAAACATGGGTGCCGTTACATAGGGGCAAGGAGAGGCGCTTGCCTCTCTCCGGGTTAAAAATAATCCACCATTATATTAACCTTGATTGCCTAGTCGCGCTGACCACCGAGTAATCAGAACTCACCGCACAGGAATTATTTTCACAGGGTGTAATAATGTTAGATAGTGTGCATAACAGCAAATATCTATTTATTCTTTTTCCCGCTCTAAGGACCCGGCCACGTTACAGAACCGATTCTTTGAATAAGCCAAAATAAGCCGATGATCGAAATATCGAGATGAGAGGAGTCTATGAATTTGTTACTCAGCGCGATACAAAATAATATTTAGATTTCCGTTTCTTAACGCCTTTAAAGACCGACCGATGTTGGGTTTTCTTGTGTCTAGACACGTTCAAGTACCTAATACATTCAATGGCTCGCTAAATCTCAGTGCACCTACACGGAATGTTTGCAAGTTGGTCTTATTCGCTCCCTGGTTGAGTTACTACTGTTAGATGCCGGGCTCCATAGCTCAGTGGTTAGGCATACTGCCTACTGATCTAAGGGTCTAGAGTTCGATTCCCGATCCCGGTGAGGCTTTTAAAAATAAAAAAAATGCAAATGAAAAACTCTACAGAATGCCATCATGCGGAAGTGATGTAAAGCCGTAGGCCCCAGATCCCTTGCTAGGGTTGGAACTCCTTAGTTTTGGCAAAATTCTAAGTAAGATTAAGGTACCTGCTACTCTGCATGTCTAGACCCATGGGGTTGGCAAAAAGGGTTTATGAAGGCCTACTTGCTAGACATGAGTCTCCCCACAACTGATACTAACTAGATTAGATTAGATTTCACGACTGCCTTTTGCTGGCATGCGCACGTCAGCCCTTAGGGCTTTTTGTACTGTCGGGAGTTTTCAAGTTAGCAAGCCGACATCCGTATCTTTTACTAGACTTGCAATGTCCCCTACTAGCTTGTGGTTGTCAATAGAGTTAAGGCTCCAATCGAGTGGTGTCTTTTACGCTCTAATGCTGGGCATTCAAAGAGGATATGATAGGCTGTTTCATCATCCTCTTGGCATAGTCTGCAAACAGGTTCATCTCTATAGATATTGATCCTGTGCATACATTCTCTGAATGCTCCAGTGCCTGTTAGTAGACTGACTACTTGCTTGATTCGAGTTCTGTTCAGTCTCAACAGGGTTTTGGTGGTATGTGGAGTTTTTAGCAATCTTTTGCAGTGTGTTGCTTGATTGTAGTTTCTCCACCTTAGTTGGTGTGCGGTATTGACCCATTCATTAATGGCTGAGCGGGCTTGGTTTTTCTGAATGCTTAGACCAGGTTCTGGACCGGTCATTGCATTACGGGCTGCTTCTTTTGCGAGCTTGTCTGCCTTTTCGTTTCCTTCAATACCTTGGTGACCTGGGATCCAGCATAATTTTACTGTATTTCCCTGGCTTAAAGTTTGAAGTTTGGATTTGCATTCCTTGACCAGTCTCGATGAAGTACTGAAAGCGTTTAACGCTTTCAATGCTGCCTGACTGTCTGAGAGAATGTGTATGTCTCTATTGAGCAGCTTCTTTTCTATGCTGATGTTTGCGCATACGTTAATAGCTTGTACTTCAGCCTGAAAGATGTTACAAAACTTTCCTAGACTGACTTTTTCGTTGGTTCTAGGATTGGTACTGTACACACCGGAACCTGAACCCCCTTCAAACTTAGATCCATCAGTGTAAAAAATGATGTTCTTATTTGTTGGAGTTGGTAGTTGGTCCGGATTCCAACTTGTGTGTACAGTAAAGTTCTTTTCAAAGTCATAGGCTTTGATTATAAGATCAGAACCCATTTCTAATATTGGGTTGTTGATGTGTGACATGATCTTGCCATGTCCTAGATTATTAGCTGTGGCCATCCAGTGACCTGTACTTTGTAATCTGTAGGCTGCCATTCTGGCTTCACCTTCCAAGAAGATGTGCAGAGGTGGCAGATTTAAAATAGCATTCAGTGCTTGTCCTGAGGTGCCTTTAAAGGCTCCAGTGATGCACCGATTAGCTAGATATTGTATTCTGCTGATTTTGTGGATCGCAGTTGCTTGTTTTATTTTGGGCCACCAGGCGATTATTCCATATGAAATTATTGGTCGAACCATGGTTTTGTACAGCCAGAGGGTCAGTTCCGGTTTGAGCCCCCACGTACTACCTATGGCTCTTTTTCCAATAACTAATGTTTGTATGCACCTGGTGATTGTTTTGTCTAAGTGGGAGTTCCAAGTTAGTTTGGAATCGATGGTTAGACCTAAGTACTTAACCTCGTTCTCCCAGTTGACATTTGTCTCAAACAGTTTTATGTTCATTCTGTTTGTGATGTTCTTTCTACGAGTGAAAGCGACGAGAGTGGCTTTGCTGGGATTAATTCTAAGATTATTCTCTAGACACCACTCTTCGGTTATCTTTAGTGCTGATTTCATTACATTGTCTACGGTTCTTTGGTATTTACCTTGAATCAGTATGACAATGTCATCAGCGTATCCTTGAGTGTAGTAGCCTTTGTTATTGAGTTGGATCAGCAGTTCATCAACTGTGAGGCACCACAGGAGTGGAGAAAGAACTCCTCCCTGTGGACATCCCCTTGTCGCCTGCACTGTCTTTTCCTTGTCAAATAACTTGACTTTTACAACTCTGGTGTTGAGCATTGCCATAGTCCATCTTATCGTGGTGTTATCGATCTGATGGTTTGTCATTGCTCTTTCAATAGAGTGGTAGGAGGTGTTGTCGAAGGCACCTTCTATGTCTAGAAATGCTCCGACTGCGTACTCCTTGTACTCCAAGGTTCTCTCAATTTTCCCCACTAGTTGGTGTAGGGCGGTTTCACATGACTTCCCTGTTTGGTAAGCATGTTGATATTTGTGAATCGGGAGTGAAGTTAGGGCTTCCTTCCTCCAGTATCTGTCTACTAATCTTTCCAACGTTTTAAGGAGGAATGACGTTAGGCTGATAGGTCTGTAAGATTTAGCTTCTGCATAGCTGCTCTTACCAGGCTTAGGGATAAATACTACTTTTGTCACTCTCCAGGATTGGGGAATGTAACCCAAGGCAAGACTTGCTTGGAACATGTCTTTGAGTGGGTTCAGCAGTATATCTATCCCTTTCTGCAGCATTACGGGTTGTATGCCGTCGTTTCCAGCAGATTTGAAAGGACTGAAGAGGCTAGTTGCCCATCTAATCCTTTCTTTGCTGACTATTCTCTTAGCTGTTTCCCAGTCTTCCCTCCTAGGGGTATGATTGGGTGCAGCCAGAGTGGGTTGTTCCACTGCTCCGGGTAGGTGAGTTTTTATCAAAAGAGATAAAGTCTCCTCTTCCGTTGTAGTGTATTCTCCGCTTTCTTTTTTAAGAGTGCCTACTGGGTTCATGGCTTGCTTTGAGATGATACTAACTAACTACTACTGTTAGATTATTGGGTATCCTGGTTGCCATTGTTTTTTATTTGTGACTTCGATCCGGTGTGTATATATTTTTTCATCTATTATTTTATTTGTTAATTAATTTTGTTAAATCCGGTTAGGAATTCTTCGATTTTTCAATACTCTAATTGGAAGCGGAAAAGTTGAATTTTTCAAAACTAGAATGGAAAAATAAGACAAAAAAGAATCAATGCAAACTTTATTTTTTATATATGTTAATTACAAAATTAGAGCAGAAAGGCAGAAAGAAAGAGAGCAACGATTTTATGTTATAGGATAATTAAGTAATGAGTAATTTTTTACCGGATTTAACAAAATATTGTGTACAATACGTTGGAAAAAGCATGTTTTTCCGTTTACGACGTCTAAAACGGAAAAACATCACTTTTCCCAACTTATTGTACAAATATCTATTGTCAGCATTATTGTGTATTGCTATTACTATCGCTTTACTATTTTGTGAGCGTCGATGTACAAACCATAAGGTAAAGATGTAGTAAAAACCGTAATGATTTTATTATTTCTGATATCTGAATGTACCTTGCGCGTGCAACTTTTACAAATAAAATGCTCACTATTTTTTATTTAGATACACAAAACGTGTTGGTGATACAGGTATGTTTTCCAAACCTTGTAGCATTTTGTTTTTATATTTTTAAAAATCTAATAGCATTTTTTAGGTTTGCCTTAAGTGTTTCTTTTTTTAGACACTGAGAAATTAATTGTCTCAATATCGAAAAAATATTGCCCCTCCCTGGGAAGTTTTCTAACGGCGCCCATGTCCAGAAATGTTGCGATTTTGGTTGGCACAGCACCAAACTTATTTAACCCAACGCATTGTTTGGTAAATTTTTTGTGTTGGTAATTCAGAAAAAACGGCAAATATTTTGTATTCGCTTCTGAAGAACGTAAATTTTTGTATTTCTTGCACGTTGGGTACCATGCTTCAGGCACAATAAAGGAACGTTGAGTTTTTGTCTTAGAATCTGGGATTTTAATTATGAGTGATTTCCCTGTATCTTGTATGTCTTCAGTTTTTATGTTTCTCAGCTCCTGCTTCCTGCAGGCACCACTAATACCAAATATTAGAATTACCTACAATGAAATATTCATATTTATGTTACTTTCATAGATTATAAAAATGTGTTATACCTCTGACTAGTGATGGGTAGAATCGAATACTTTTCAGAATCGAATTCATCGCATTCGAATACTTTTGAGAATCGAATGATCGTTCGAATGCAAGCAATTCGAATGCAAAATCGCACTTCCGAATACAGAACCTTTATAAGATATGCCATCGCTTTCGACCGCTCTTAAAACATGCAGAGCCAACTAATTCCAGAAATAATAAAATATATAATTTATTAGCCCTTCGTTATGGGGCTAATACTCTAAAATACATAAATTAGAGGGCAGCGATTTGGTCGACATCTGGACCGCTTCGACGGATCGGCTGTCGGAATCTTAACACGCTCGCTCTCGTATTGGGGAAGTGGTGAGGTGTGACCTCGACTCGGCGGCACGCACAACCAGGGATACCGAGACGCTGCACGTGCACAAAACAAAAATAAAAATTTGTTTTGATTGTAGGCGGTTCAGCTTATGAGCTTACCCTATTAATAACGTATATTTGTTTTGTAATACTTAAATGTCAAATTTATAGTACCGAAAATGAATATGAGAAAGGGACCGTTTATAAAAATAGTTTTTTTTATTGTTGTTACAGGCCTATATGTATTTCTTTAACATAAATTATTAAGACAACCCCAGCGTTTGTTTCTCTTTCATTTCCATGTATCTGTTGAAATTTTTAGTAGATTTTTAGTTGCATTAGTGATTTTGGTGGTGCTATATCGTTTCGAGTGTGGAATCTTCAGTCTGTGTGGTAATATTAGTCTAAACTCATATGATACGCAGCGCTGTGCTAGTGAAAACTGAATCTGAAACGATTCGAGTACAAAACAGAGTACCAACCGCCGCCAAGCGCCGATGCATTCGAACTCAGCATTCGGATAAGAATCGAGATCACGCCGAATTCAGCATTCAGATTGGAATCTAGATCACGCCCTGCGAGATTTACAAACGTCGATTAAGTATTCGATTCGAAGCATTCGAATACACTCAAAAGAATCGAATGCATTCGAGATCTTGCAAGAATCGAATACTGTAGTAATTTGCATTCGAATAGTCCCATCACTACCGCTGACCACAAATGCTTGCTGTCTGGTGCGTTTTTCAGAAATTGGTTAATTTCTTCTGGAGAGAGAGTTTTTGACTTTTTACCTCTGAATCCATCAGATTTTCTCTTCAATAGTGCCAAAAGTTAAGGGTAACTCACAATGTTCTTATTATGTCGAATATTGATTGTGGCTCTTAGCATGGAATAACTAGCCCAAAGTGACGACAGCCCCATTTGCTTTGACAATTCGTCGAAGTACGCCAACATTACGTTTTCAGAAAATGATTTTACTTTATTTCTAAGTCTCCAATCCATGAATTTTTGGTACACAATTGCATACCTCTCACGCGATTTTGCCGGAAGGAGATCGTTTACGGCAGTTCTCGCTTTTTCGCCGATTTCAGGCGGCATGCACAGCTCTTGCTCACTGTCGCTAAACATTTTATAGCTTAAATTGAAAAGAATTAATGGAGAAATGATATATTTTATTAAAAATTACCTTTATACATATGTAATTACGTAACTACAGTTGAAATTCAACGATAACAGTTGCAGTTTCGAAAACTGCCATTCTGTCGTGGCTAATTAGATCGAACAACAAAACAAATAAACAAACAAACAAACGAGTGCCTGCTATGTAATGTTACTCCGTGTGTGATTTTGCCACTTTATGTACGACAGTTCGTAAGCAGCAGCTTACTTAGTTTATGCGTTCGGTAATGAATGGGCCAAACTTCAGATATAGTTAATTTCGACGAAAATAAGCTGATTTAATCCAACTTACCTCAGTCCAAAAGTTAGTACTAACGGAACTACAGGGTGTCAAAGTTGAAAAAAATAAATCAAATTTTTTTAATATCTTTCGATCACTTCCAGCTAATTTCACGAAATTTTGTATCCGGGGGTTTTTTGGCATGAGAAACTCAAATTTATCAACGATTCGGTTGTATCCTCTAGAGCAGTGTTACTCAAAGTGGTGGTCCGCGGACCGGTGCCGGTCCGTGAGCAAGTTGTTGCCGGTCCGCGAAGTCGATTGTTGATTTCGATAATCGACTCTATTCTGTTGTTAGTCTACCACTCCAAAATGTAGGAATAGTATGAAAATTTATCTATTTCGCGTGGTGCTGTCATCAGTTGAACCACGGATATATAAATTGACCAATAATAAGAAGCCCATTTATCACATTAATGCGTTGTACGAAGCTGGTTGAACTGTTGTATGTAAATTCGGTAACGTTTTAATCTAGTAAATACGCGGTAAACTTGACATCAATACAGGAATGACTTATGAACAGTATTAACACTGAACTATTAAAAACACTGAATCAATTAAATCAATAAAAGGCGGTAATCAACTAAATATGGTACAAATGCGACATATACTTTATCTGCCACTACGTAAAGTTGAAAAGGATCATGTAACCTGATAACCTCGAATTTGGCATAATTGTTGTGTCAGTCATAATGAAAACTCCCTAGGGAAATTATTTAGTCTCTAGGGAGCAAATGTTCTACTTCTGTCACAATTTTGATGCTATAGAAACGGACTTCTACTCCCGGTCGTGGAAAAATCATAGTTTTCGGACCGATCGTAGCCACAATAACTATATAATAGTGTCACCTCACGTTGGCATTCATTTTAGACACACATTTTTCATACATTTTGTGCTGAAAATTATGTTTCAAATAGATGGAGCCTGTACGGGACTATGAGACAGTCTGTCTTGACACATAGTCGACCTTAGGGAATTTTTAGGTAGTTTTAATTTAGAAAATATGTTGAGCAGATTGGGCACAATTAGTGTGATTGTAATTAGCGTTATTTAAGGTAATATCGTTAATATTACAAATTAATTTGTTTAGAAAATTGGCCACTTATTATTTTGTTTTTATTGTCATTTGTACAAAAGAAATGATGTTTTTCCATTGCTATTTTGGCGCCCATTGCCGCTTGCGCCCATCGGCGGGGGCCTACTCGGCCTATATCTAGTTACAGCCCTGCTTCGGGCACTTTTTTGATAAGAATGCAGTGGCGTAGCCAATTTAAAAAAAATCAAAGTATGAGTTATCTAAAGGTCGCCACAAGCGACCATTAAGACACTGTTAAACCGCTGCAACTTTTTTGTGCGACGGTGTATGTCATTTTCGACTAGAACATTTTTTTCTCTATCTTTTCTGCTTAAAAAAGGTATATTATATTGAACTCGCTAGAAGCAACGGTTTGCCATAAAAACGCATCCAAAGCTGATCATGAATGTAAATGATCCTAAAGTAAAGTTGTTGAGTAAAGAATGGGCCATACCGCAACAGCGTAATAGTTAGACCATAATAAGTTGATTTACTTCAGCTTACCCTAGTACCAAAGTAGATAATAACAAACATACAGGATGTCAAAGTATTTACTCAACAATCTGATTTTTCTTTAGGATAATTTACAAGCATGATCAGTTTTAGATGCGTTTTTCTGGGAAACCGTTACTTCTAGCGAGTTCAATAAGATATACCTTTTTTAAGTAGAAAAGATCGGGAAAAAAAATTTCCAGTCGAAAATGACATACACCGTAACACAAAAAAGTTGCAGCGGTTTAACGATGTGCTAATGGTCGCTTGTGGCGCCCTCTAGAGGATACAACCGAATCGTTGATAGTAGAGTACCTATAGGCGTTCTGGGACACATTTGACCTTGAAGGTTTTTCAAGGTCACGGGCCTAGCCGAGGTCATGGTCACGAGCCTAGCCGGTGGGCGGGGTCATTGGCCTAGCCGGGGTCACGTGCCACTTCCGGTTCCCACGATGAATTTTTGGGGGTAAAAGTGTAATTTTGAAATTTTACAAGACTGCCACGATGAGTTTTTGAGTTAAAACTCTAATTTTGAAAGATTCCCACGATGAATTTTGCGGCTAAATATCTAATTTTATTCCTACGCTTATAAAAATGTTCCCAGGCTCAACAGGATGTGAGTCATCGTCTGAGAATGTAGACATGTCCAGTATTGCAGAAGCAGAATGTTATTATCAGTAAATTGAACAATGATATCCATTGTTTTAAAATCTGCACGATTGAAAAAAAAATAATTGGACAATGAAGCCATTGTTGTCTGGAGGAATTTTTGCTGACCTCCATTATAAGATAAACAGGATGTTTTTGTCTAGAGCTTAAATTGTGCAAAGCTGGTAAAAATTGAACCCATTGTTTGAGAAAAATCTGCACAACTGCTAAATTGAATGGAGCCTTTGTTTCGAAATTAAAACTTGTTTGAGGCTCTGGGTGAGACACACGAGTGACTGGGATCTGGTAGTTGATAGTCTCTCGCATATTGTGATAGTTATTAACAGTCAGTTAGTAAACAGTATTTAACATAATACAAAAGTGTTGGAGTCTTAGAGACATTGAGAGAAATCCTCAACAATGTAAATATTACGTGTTTTTTCCCGTACTTTATTAAAAACACAGTCTCGAAATTGAGCCGATAGTTATTTATTTCGCTTTTTGCTGTTGGATTTATGTACAGAAGGACAGCATTCCCTCACTTTAGCAATAAGCAAGTTCCTAAAGAAATATTATTATGCTGAAGATATTTACAGGTTACAGTTCGGAGTGTAAACTGAGTTAAAAATTTCTATACAGCTATTAGCAGCAGTATCATGTAATTGCATATTGTTTTCTTTTACGTAAGACCCAAATTTTAGATTCGATTGTTTTAATATAGTTTCGAAAGCACTGCTGACAGACAGACAGACATACAGGCAGAAAACTTGTAATGCAGCTGCCAAACCGGGCCTTGTCAAATATCGAACAGCAATATATATTAGTAAAAAATACTCTTCTGTTAGCAAGTTTGATGTAGTTTTAGCCAATCTTATACACATACAGTGCGAGTGTAAAGTCTGGAACTACTGAAATAACACTTTTATCAAATGTTTTTGCAAGAAACCCTCGAACACGTCAATTTTCATTTAAAAAAACACATATTTTACTGTAATTGTCACTTTTAGATTGTCTTTTGTTTTTGAGTTATGACGTTTGCGATAATTTTTTTAAATGGAAACCCAAATTTTTTATGATTTTGGACAGAGCATGACATTCTAAGACCAAATACGCCAAAAAGAAGCATGATACTGTATTTTGAAATTCTCGAGAAAATCGTACTATTACCACATCCCCTCAATACTAAAATTTCAATTCGTCCATTTTCACTCAAATATCGTACCATCATTTATTTAATTAAGAGCACACAACAAAAACAGATAAACAAACTATGAAAAACTGTTATAATTTTAGGGCTAACTCATTGTTTCATGGCTACTTGATTTTTATTCGATTTCTGTTTTAATACTTTAAAAGCGATTTTCTCGAAAATTGCAAAATACAGTATCATACTTTTTTAGCGTATTTGGTATTAGAATTTCATGGTCTGTCCAAATTTATCATAAAAATTTAGGGTTTCCATTTAAAAAAAATTATCGCAAACGTCATAACTCAAAAACAAAAGATAATCTAAAAGTGACAATTACAGTAAAATATGTGTTTTTTTAAATGAAAATTGACGTGTTTCGGGATTTCTTTCAAAAACATTTGATAAAAGTTCTATTTAGATGGTTCCAGACTTTACACTCGCACTGTATATAATTCCAGCAGTAAACTCTGGTAGGAAGCTAACACACATAAGTACGGTGGAGTCTTAAATAGCAGAATTTTATCATACAAAACAGGGCGATAAAAGAATCGTGTTGTATCATACCGGGTGCTGACTTGCGCGACGCACCATAGGAATTTGCATACTAAATTCTTTATGTTCAATTATTTACTCCCCTAATTATTTTAGAGCTAAAGTGTAAATACATTTTTTGTAGAGAAAAAAATACTGTATTCATTCATACTGTTGCTAACAATTTTTTATTTTCCGGAACCGAAGGAATGCAAAAAACAAACTAGCATTTTCACAAAAATCAGTGATGCCATGGAATTATTGAAACAAGCCAATGCCAACGCAAATGCGTGCGGCGCGACAATTTGTGCTGTTTGTTTGTTTGTCATTGATGTTTGACGTTTATAATAATTCATTATTAATTATGTTCTGCTTAATGTCTCTAAGGTACCTAGACCTTGTCCTTTAACAAGAATGGTTTTACGAGTATGGTGGACGTTCGTTAAGTAAGCTCCTTGTTTATTGTAAAATAACCGTATCGGCAAATTCCAAACAGTACAACCATTAATAGACTGATTCATTTTAAGTTTAAGTCTACAGGCACGTTATTAAATAATTGTAGGTGCAATAATGAAGTTCAGAACTTACACCAAAACGAGAAAAACGACAATACGTTCATTCTTTTGACGGCAGTGACTGGATGATCGCCCCGCACGCACTTGCGTTGGCATTGGCTTGTTTCAATAATTTCATGGCATCACTGATTTTTGTGAAAATGCTAGTTTGATTTTTTGCATTCCTTCGGTTCTGGAAAATGAAAAATTGTTAGCAACAGTATGAATGGATGCAGTATTTGCTCTAAAATAATTAGGGGAGCAAATAATTGAACATAAAGAATTTACTATGCAAATTCCTATGGTAGGTCGCGCAAGTCAGCACCCGGTATGTAACCACTCAGCATTTTTCAGTTTATAGGTTATCTCGAAGAATCTGCAACTTCCGCATGTTAATCTCGTAAAAACAGACACCTTTTTTGTTCTTGTGTTAGCACCTTGGCTTTAAAAATGTTATGGTTTATTTACATTTTGTGTTAGCGGCTTTGGTTTTAAGAACGCTATGTAAATGAGTATTTTATAGAATTTGGAAAACCAAAGAAAATATTAGCAAATAATACAACTTATTTTAAAAATGCGAGGTTTATAAATACAATAATACAGCACGCCATAAAAGTTGTTTTTTTGCAGTATAAGACATCTGCAAGCCAATCCGGTAGAGAGATATTTAAGAGGGGTGATAAAATGCTTAAAGATTTTAAATTTGGAAAAATCAAAGAAAATATTAGCAGATAATACGTTTGAAAAATTTGAACGACTAATACTCAAGATTATTACAATTACATGCTAAAGACTGCAGACAAAAGTTAAGATTAAAATCAAAAATTTTAAAATAAAGCCTTGAGAATAAGAATTAAATTAAATAAAACCAACTAAAAGCTATTAGGCCACAACAATATATTAGTAAAAAATAATCTAATTAATAAGGACGCTATACACGATACCCAACGGTGAAGGACAGTTCAGTTTTACCGGATAAAAACTTATCTAGATTGCTTAGAAATCAGGTCCGGATACCTGTTTAATGGAAACATTTTCTGGAATTTCTAATCGAATCTAAAATTTGGGTCTTACGTAAAAATCTTTAAGTTGTTAGGTTGACTGTGTCAGGTTTCCACGAAAAAACTAAAGCTCCTACAGGCCAGATTCTTGGATCAAGTATTGAATCTACATTTTGCTCGTATGTGCTTGCGCAGGGCCGCACCAAGCCAGTGTGCAATGTGTGCAACGTACACGGGCGGCCAAATACAGGGCGGGCCAAAAAGGTTTAAAAATTATATACAAATTACAAAAAAAAAATAAGAAATGTACAATTTTTTTACTTTACAAATTTTAGAAGTTCAAAAATATGTACCTATATAGGTATAAAAAATGTTTATTGTGTAAATGAACAGCTGATAATATGGTTACATGGATTATTGTTTATGTAAATTCTCGAAGTTAGTTTTTATTCCGTGGCGGCTAATTGTTAAACGAAGCCAACTTGAAGGAACGCTTTCCATGCATCTTTATGCAATAATTACAAAAAAGCCGGATATTTATCAGAAGCAACAAAACGTGACTTTTCAGAAAACTGGCGGTTGGCGGCTTTTATTGACTGTGAAACATATCGTATTTATGAAGTAGGTATTTATATTATTTATGATCGGGGTGTCGGCGATCTCTTTTGTCGGTAAGTACCTAATTGTTTAAAGCTGATTTTAAGAAATATAATATTATATGATGCTTACATTAATGCTGTGGTAATATGGGTGCAATGATAATTATTTGGTCATTTAATTTTTGAATTGGCTGCAGAGAAGATCGAGTAGAGAAAATTAATTTTGTTAGTGATTGTGTTTTGAAGAAAGTTGAAGAAAAGTTATAAATATGGTAAGTACCTACATACATATCAATCATATATCAATCAATACACAGATAGCTACCTACATATTCTTAAATTGTATTAAGTAATAAAATTGTTATAATTTTTCTAGAACAGAAAAACGAAAAGGCTGTCGGGTTTTCAGTATCGAAAACAAAGTCTACAAAAAAAAAGAAGAAAAGAAAAACTGGCTAATACTTTAGAAAAATATTTGAAGCCAGAAAATGTGTCAGCGGAAGCATTAGAATCAAGCTCTAGTTCTCTTTCCGGGCCACTTAATGAGCCGTGCGTCCAAGAAGTCGAAATGGAAATTATGAGGGAAGATTCCGAATCTCGGGAATAGAAGGTGACTTCATCTGACTCGGAGTCTCCAAAACCAGAGAGAAGAGAAGTTGTTACGTGTCAAAAGCATTTGATATTAATACTAGTGTTGAATGAGGAATCTAGTGAGAGTGACGCGATAAAATTAATATCAGATTGGCTTTGTTCGTTGCTAGGGAAGAGAGAATAACAAGGTTGGTTTGTTTGTGAGAAAATGGGTATATCAGCTTTTAAAAAAAGGCAAGAGTTTTCGTGGGGTGTAAATGACAATCTCGCCATTTAATATGGTTTGGTGATAGTAAAGAATTGGTTTACTAGCCAGCCGTTCCTGTAAAGGAGATAATTAAGCGGATGTCATTTTTCCAATGAATATTTATATTCAAGCTGTGAAGCGATCTGGGAAACACGAATACAACGATTGCGAAGTTTATTGCCTGTGAACAGGCAACAACTATTAGGCGGACAATCTTGGAAAGCTAATCTACCGCAGTATTGGGGGTCGAGGTATAGCGAATGACAGCCGAGGTTGGAACCTGTCAAGCTGACATGTGTTAGGAGTAACGGGACGTATTCAATGTCTGCGAGTATATCGGCACAAAGATAAGTGTTTTAGCTAGAATCTGATGATATTTTTGCATATAAAAACTGTGTAACCATTAGACTTACGAGCGGTTTAAGTTAAACTATTTGGGGTACCCTGCGTGAGGTAGTAATAGTAAAGATGCTAATTGTCTGATCGATGGTAGTAATGTTCGAGTAATAATAAAACCAGCTACAAGTATTGCTTTCTTTCATTTTGATAGGGAGTTCAATAATCGTATTGTTATTAGTTGATAGAAAGTGAAGTTACAAGTTTCTTGGCTTATATCAGTATATTTGAGTTTAACTTGTTGGCGCCAATTATAACATCATAAACTAGAATCCGCGACGTCTTCACTGATGCTAGAGACGGGCCTCAAATATACTTTTATAGTGATCGATTGTTAACTAAGAGATATAGCGATGACCTAAAGGTAGGTAAAGGAATTTATAGATAAATATAGCTAACAAGTTTGGCGCCCAACGTGGGGCTTTAATAAGATTTTTGAAGAGCTAACGAGGGGCTATAGTTTGGAACATATACCTTTAGGTCGTACTATAATAGAAAGGAGCAATACTGACAATAGTTATACATAACTTTCTGTACTCGTTTATGTAAGTGGAAAAATATCGTCAGAACGTGACAAACCAAAGAATTACTTTGAGAATAATACATAAAACGGTATATTTGGCAAAATTTTGAGTAGTTTGTTTTGGCTAATCAGATTGAAATTAAATTTTAGGGATTGTGTTTAATATGGGGTTGTTTTGGATTAATGTGGATTGTTTATTTGTGGTTTTAACAAGTATAGTACTCGTAGTAGTACTAAGCTTATGTAGATAATACCTTGCAGTAGGTGAAATAAGAGAGATAGCCTTTGTCGATTTATTGATTAATTTGTGGAAGTAGTATCTTATTTGGATATTTTATAATTGGACATTTAATCCTTGCTGGTTTTATTTTTATTTGATTGAGTGGGTGTGTTGCATGTTAGATTTAGGAGCTCTGTGTGTATGTTTATAAAGGCTGGTTTTATTTTCATTTGTATGAATGGTGAAGACATCATGCTATGCAGGTATCATGATGAATTATCTTTTAGAGTTTTTCATTGAATGATTGCGATTTTCATTGATGGAACCTCGGGAATATACTGGCCAAATGTGCTTGAGTTTTTCTTCATTGAATGTTAGAGTCCTGGTGGTTTGATGTGCTTGATTTTTTTTAATTGAATGTATGTGTGAAAGGTTTAGTGTGTTTGAGATTCTTTTTGTGTCTTCTTCTTAGTTTGGTGATAACTCTGTTATGAGTGTGATGGTGATGTGTTTGGAGCAGTTTGCTTTTGCGGGATTTATAAGCCTCCTTCTAGTTAGGTTGGCGTGGTGTAGTTGATTGCTTCTTTTCCTTTTCTTTTTGGGGTGTTGATTGTGTTGTGGGTTCGATTTTGGTGTGTCTGAGGGATTCGCTCTGCGGTTTTCTTTTAATCCTTGATGATTTTTAGGTCTCTCAGTACATCTTCGTAGTTTGGGTTGGCATACAGTTCTTCGATTGGCTCTTTCATCTTCTTCTGGTTTGTTGGTAAGATAACGTGGCTTGGTGTTGGTGTGTTTGGAAGATTTTGCTTATGCAGATATCACGTCTCTCAAACCATCTTCCTAGTTTTGATTATGGTAGTTATTATTTGTTGGATCTTCAATTTTATTTTCCTTTGTTTCTGATGAGGTTCGAGTACGCCCGTTGGGTAAGATAGGTTGTTGATTATGATTTCTGAATCGTCGATTAGCTCTTTAGTTATCGAGATTAGGTTTGTGGTGGTTCCTTCGGTGGCTGTTTTTGTGTCCCCGAATTGAGTGGTATCTATTTTTCCTGGGGGTGATTCTCATTCCTTGTTGTGTAACGATGTTAGACATGTTTGAGAAAACGGTTTGGTGATGTAATGGCGGCAGCATACCTTTGAATTGTGTGTACCATTATCCCTTAGCTTCAGAGATTGGTGAATTGTTAAGTGGACCTGATGAAGCTCCGTTGGTATGCGGATTTTTGGGTCTTGGGTACTGTTATGGGACGATTTCCCGGAGTCTTTGTGACTGGTTATTTGTCATTGGGTTGCTGGCTGTCTTGGTAAATTGAAACTTAATTCTTTTCTCAATACATTGTCCCTTCCTTCGACTAATGTAATCGGTTCTTTTTCTGTTACTTCTTCCGCTTTCGATCTTCTGGTGGTTTCTGTGTGTGGTGATAGAATTTGTTTCTTCGGGTTTTTTTTTGTGTGGTCGTTTTGTGGTGTCGAGCTCTAGCAATGCATTGGTGTGTGGTTCTTTTGGTGTCGGTCAGCCTTCAGCTGGATCGTTGGTGTGATTGTGGTTTTGTGTGAACTTGCGGCTGTGGAATATTCTCTTCTTTCTTTTGATTGGGTTTATATTTCATATAGGGTGGTTGGATGGGCACTGTAGGGAAGGTCACTTTAGGGAGCATTTTTATCTTGCTTTCCCTCCTGTAAAGTATAGGGTGGTTGGATGGGCACTGTAGGGAAGGTCACTTTAGGGAGCATTTTTATCTTGCTTTCCCTCCTGTAAAGTATAGGGTGGTTGGTTGGGCATTGCAGGGAAGGTCACTGTAGGGAGCTATTTCATCTAGTTCTTCCTATAATAACACTGGAGTAGCTTGCAGATAGCTGTTGGGTTCATTGTGTGGTTTGACTTGCATTCGTGTCGAGTGAAGTTCATCTTTCGCTTTAGCGTAGGTTTGAGTTAGCTTGTTGGGTTTTGTTGGATACCTTTTTGGGATTTTGGTGGCGTAGCTGTTGTTGTATGGTTACCTTCAGCTATGTGTATTGTGTGAGTTTTTTTTTTTCGGTATCCATTTCGCTTACGCGGATTTAGATCCACAAGTGAGTCTCGAATCCTTGTTTTGGTTTCGCTTTTGGTCATGCTTGGAGTTGGAGAACGGTTTCGTTTACTCATTTAGAGTATCGGCTTGTTCCGGATTTATGGGACCTGCCTCTGTCCCCGAGTTAATGTCCTTTAGTTTTCTTTTGAGCCGTTGTTGCCGAATGAAGTCTTTGGTATGATCTGCTGCTGTGATTGGTTATTCCAGCTGTTATTGAATTTCGTGTAAGGTATAGGGTGGTTGGAAGGGCACAGTCGGGAAGGACACTATTTGGGAAACTTTAATATCTTGTTCTTTTCCCTCTTTTGGGTATAACGTATAAGGAGTTCCCTGTTGGGAAATGTTAATGGATGGTTTTCTTTTTGATTGTATTGGAAGAGCGTTACGTTATCCTGTTTTTCCTAAGGGGACATAAGGGTAACGAGATTAATCGTTAAAGAAGTACAACTTCTTCGTTTCTTTTAGGTATCCCTTGGGGTTTGGGGATATAGGGTGTTTCCCTACAAAACAAAATTTTTAAGATGACCAGTCCTTCATTCTTCGCCTTCTTTTCTTCTTAAAGCTTTGTCTATATTTCTCTCTTGTAATGTAGTGAATGTCGATTTTGTTTTGAATGAACTGTTTACTTAGATGAATGACAAGTTGTTTTCTTTTATTTCTCTTTGATCTGGTGCGGATGAAATCTCTGGTGATGAGTGATTGTTGGATGTGAGATGAAGATTGGTGGGGATTTTCTTCAGGCCGTTCGGGGTGCTGAAGGATCCCTCCGTCGGAGCGTATGAGAGTTGTGTGGATGTTGGCTTCTGCCTCTCACTTTTCTGGTTTCTTTAACCCTCTTTCACTGGGGTTGCTTTCTCCCCAGGGTTGTCAAAAGAAAGATCCTGGTTATTCTTTGTTTTGGCTTAACTATTTTCGGTACAGTACCTGAAACTGTGTGGAGGTGTGCTTCCGCCTCGGGGGTTTATTGGAAGTTGTCAGGGGGGTACGCTGTGGGGATTTGGAGTGATTTTGTGGGGTTCATGGGGGTGGAGCTTCGTCACGACAGGTTGTTACAGGGTTGTTCACCGGCGCAGCATTTACATCCAGCAGCGACGAACAATCTTGATCCTTGTCGTGGGGTTGATCTGGTCCTGGGTTCCTCCTGGGGTCATCACCGTCTCTACAGTGTAGTTGCTTGTTTGTGGTGTGGGTATTGGGTTTTTTTTTTAGATTAATTGTTAGAGACGTCTTATGACAGACGGTTTACTGACTCTCTAGCGTATATGTATGTATCCTTTTAGGATAAAGTTTTTATTTAGTTAAAAATTTCGTTGAAATTTTTCCTTTCTGGTAAGGGGGGAGTTTGTTACGTGTCAAAAACATTTGATATTAATACTAGTGTTGAATGAGGAATCTAGTGAGAGTGACGCGATAAAATTAATATCAGATTGGCTTTGTTCGTTGCTAGGGAAGAGAGAATAACAAGGTTGGTTTGTTTGTGAGAAAATGGGTATATCAGCTTTTAAAAAAAGGCAAGAGTTTTCGTGGGGTGTAAATGACAATCTCGCCATTTAATATGGTTTGGTGATAGTAAAGAATTGGTTTACTAGCCAGCCGTTCCTGTAAAGGAGATAATTAAGCGGATGTCATTTTTCCAATGAATATTTATATTCAAGCTGTGAAGCGATCTGGGAAACACGAATACAACGATTGCGAAGTTTATTGCCTGTGAACAGGCAACAACTATTAGGCGGACAATCTTGGAAAGCTAATCTACCGCAGTATTGGGGGTCGAGGTATAGCGAATGACAGCCGAGGTTGGAACCTGTCAAGCTGACATGTGTTAGGAGTAACGGGACGTATTCAATGTCTGCGAGTATATCGGCACAAAGATAAGTGTTTTAGCTAGAATCTGATGATATTTTTGCATATAAAAACTGTGTAACCATTAGACTTACGAGCGGTTTAAGTTAAACTATTTGGGGTACCCTGCGTGAGGTAGTAATAGTAAAGATGCTAATTGTCTGATCGATGGTAGTAATGTTCGAGTAATAATAAAACCAGCTACAAGTATTGCTTTCTTTCATTTTGATAGGGAGTTCAATAATCGTATTGTTATTAGTTGATAGAAAGTGAAGTTACAAGTTTCTTGGCTTATATCAGTATATTTGAGTTTAACTTGTTGGCGCCAATTATAACATCATAAACTAGAATCCGCGACGTCTTCACTGATGCTAGAGACGGGCCTCAAATATACTTTTATAGTGATCGATTGTTAACTAAGAGATATAGCGATGACCTAAAGGTAGGTAAAGGAATTTATAGATAAATATAGCTAACAAAGTTGGTGACGTTGAAGAAGCCAGCACGTCATCCTCATCAAGGTTTTCTTAACTAAAGAAATTTGGCTGCTCATCAGATTCAGAGCAGTCGCAGCAGGACACAGATGATCCTGGAGAGTGGCCTGAGATAATATCAACAACATTAACAACAATTTTAGTAGAAAGAGGGCCTGTTCAGGTAACGCAGTTTAATTTCCCAACTAATGAAAATGGTCGAAGGTTTTCGAAAAAAATATTTCTACCGTTCTCTTCCAAATGGAGAAGAAATTATTAGACCGTGGTTAGTTTATTCAATAAAAAATAACGCAGTTTATTGCTTTTGTTGTACAATATTTGAAAAAAATTAAAAACAATTTTTCGCAAAAGGAAGGTGTTTCTGACTGGCAGCATTTGTCAGTATTGATTTCAAGGCACGAAAAAAGTGATACAATGCAAATGTTAAAAATCAGTTAGAACTTATAAAATTGTTATCAAAAGAACAAACTGTAAACCAGACGCAACTACGTTTGTTGAATGCAGAAGCAAAGCACTGGCATGCTGTGATTGAGAGAATTAGGGAGGCCCGCCATCACGACAAGGGAGAATTAAGAGAGAAATGGGATCGTGTGGTCGAGATGGACGAAGAAGTTATGTCAAACGACATGGCTTCAGAACAAATGCACTTCAGTCCTGAATATACTACGTTGGAAGACAGGTATAGAAATTTAATTATTTTATTGCAAGCGCCGACAAGGAACGAGCAAGCAGCAGCCATCTCGCTTCCTCAAGTCAGAATTCCCATATACGAGGGAAATTATGAGGAATGGGCCATTTTCAAGGACCTGTTCACCAAATTAGTAGATGACAACCAGAATATGGACGATGTCATAAAGATGCAATATTTAAAGACGCATGTTAAGGGAGAGCCAAGCCGACTGATCCAGCATCTAGCTGTTACCCAAGCAAATTACAACACCGCCTGGAATCTGCTGCAACAAAGATATCAAAATAATCGCCTTATTTTAACTAAATTGCTAGATACCATATTCGATCTGCCGGTCCTCTCCAAAGAGTCAGCCCAAGGGTTAAAGAGATTGCACGACTCCATCAAGGAATGTGTGGAGGCAATCAAAAATTTAGGCATCTCCACGGACAGTTGGGGTCCGTGGATTAACAGAGCTATCGCTCGAAAATGGGATCCTGAAACCAACAAATTATATGAGCAGTCGCTCCAATGTCCAAACGAAGTTCAGAATCACCAAAATTTCAAAACAAAAACTAAAATAATGCTAAATTTTAACAGGTAACCTGTAACCAATATTTGACGAGTTATTTTTTCACATATAACTAAATGTTTCATTTTAGATGTCTAATGGTTTTTAAAATATTCGAAAAATTACTGTTTTTATTATTGTCTGAAGAAGCTAAATACATTTAGGGAAACGTAATGTTAAAGTGCTTGTTTCCTTTTTAAAATGTAAAATTGACACGACTAATTAAACATAACTTTTAGTAACGTAAATTAAACACACTAATTTAGCTGAATAATTCTTCTAATGAAAGTAGAATTATATCAGTTTTATTTTTCAATTTTAATGTATGAATACTAAAAGAACAGCTGTAATCAAAATTAATAACTTAATTAATCAAGTATATTGTAAATGAACTAGCCTTCTACTAGAAAACAATGAAATATTAAAAACTACTTTGAAAATTGTGAATTTTTGGTATAATGTAGTGAAAATGAATAAATCAACGCCGCAGAATATACACTGTGGTTTTTTTTATCTCAATACCAGACATATTATGTCCAGCGTTCCTTTATGAGTGTTTAACATTTTGATAACATTTTAATAGTAATTAACGCATTAAGAGGGGTAACCCAGTCTTAACATTCGAGCATATTTTTACCACTCGAGCGAGCGCAATAATAATTACTAAAAACTGCTAAATCGAAATCGGACTACCATGAATATGTGTGATGTTGCTATAGTGCATGCATGTTAAATGAGTGGATGCATGTTAAATGTATCTTAACATTCGAGGACGCGATCATGTTAAACACTGTTTAACTTTTCAATGAACAATAAATAAACTAATTTCATAGTTGCTGCTGCGGCAATAGGCAAAATAGGTACTTACTTAGACGCCACAAATAGTACTCTTGATAATAATAATAATAATAATAATAAATTTATTGGTCCTCTTGATCATACAATGATATAGGACAAGTCACAAAAAAGCTTACTTAAAATTACAAAAATTAAGAAATGTATACATGTAATAGTTAAAACAACGTAGAATTACATAAGTTAACAAATTAAATAAAACGTATATATAAAATGCTTACAATTAAAATTAAAACAGTGTACAACTACCTAAATTTATCACAGACTAACTAGGAAAACTACATTATGTTTATTGCACTTCAATTTAGTTTAAAATTTAAATCTTAAAAACTCATCTAGAGTATAAAAGGCGTTGTTTTTGAGAATTAAAGTTAAATATTTTTTAAATGTCTTGCTACTACATGTTTTAAGATTAACAGGTAGTATATTATAGAGTACCGCACTCATATACCAAGGACTGGATTTATATAATTGAAGGCGATGATTATGATGCTCTAAGTTAAGACTACCGTAACGAGTGCTATATTGATGGTGCTCGTTTAAAAATTTGAATTTACTAATATTCGACTTAACATACAGTAAAATTTCTAGTATGTAGATACTAATAAGAGTTAAAATACTCTGATTGATGAAACTGGTTTTGCATGACTCCCGTCTCTGTAAATTAAATATATTGCGAATGGCTCTCTTTTGTATAACAAACACCCGATTTAGATTGCTAGCATTACCCCAAAAAATGATACCGTATCTAAGAACTGATTCAAAGTTTGAATAATAAAAAGTTCTGCAAGTCTCGATATCACCAAAATGAGTAATTCTATTAAGAGCAAAGCAAAAGCTTGATAGTTTTTTACAGATAGCATTTATATGATCATTCCATTTTAAAGAGAAATCCAGATTAATGCCCAATAATTTAAAAACTTTAACATTTGTAATCGTTTTATTTGATACTTCTAATGTAAGATCATGATTAGCTTTGACATTTTTTGTGAAAAATTGCATCATCATAGTTTTATCTAGATTGACCGTTAGCTCATTAATTTTTAGGAAGTCTAATAAATTTCTAAGTTCAAAGTCAGCTCTATCTACAAGATTTTCATCAGAATTTTCCGATATTAATAATGTTATGTCATCAGCAAAACAGGTAAATTTACAGGTTAAGGCGAAATCGTTGTCATTAATATATAGAAGAAATAGTAGTGGACCGAGAACGCTTCCCTGCGGAACCCCTACTTTAAGTGCAAGTTTTCCAGATTTTACCCCAGAAAAACTAACTAATTGTTCCCTATTCGACAAATAAGATTTTAATAAATTATTTATTTTACCACGCAGGCCAAAATTTTTTATCTTATCTAAAAGGATATCATGATTTACGCAATCAAACGCTTTAGAGAGATCCACAAAAACTGTCATTACCCGCCTGCCACTGTCTAGATTATCATAGATGTTTTCTAATAAACTTATGAATAACTATTGAATATGATAGATCAACAATTATTGTAGGAGTTTCGGAAAACAGACTTCACTGCTCGACGCATTCGCTGGGAATGTTAATTTAACGAAGTTAATGCAAATGAAGAAAGATGGTTATTAGCCAAAGTCTACTAATCTGCACCTTCTGCAATATTTCTGCATTATTCCTAATTGAGGTTTGCAGGTTTCACAACTATTAAATGTTTCACATAAATACGGCTTTCGGTCACGGAGTCTACTGATGTAAACAGTTCCTTTTTTAATTCAAAATTGAAGAGAAATCACAGAAACGTGAATTACGATTTTAATTTACAAATCTTTACAACTTGAGATTGCAAAAACCTAGCAAAAGATACCGTAAAATTAAAAATATCTACTTCTATTTGTTAATAAAACATTTGAACAAGATGCAGTTTTCGAAAAATCGTAGCCCGCTTATATTTGGGTTTTTGGAAAACCTTTAAATATTACTATACCGTTACGTCTCTAAATAACAGATTTAAACAAAATCGTTCATGTCGTAAGCTGCACCCACTTGCTTAGTATATAGACAAAAATCTGAAGTTGACATTTTTGCATGGTTACAACATTGTAGTGCAATCGCGGGAAAGCAACATCCGGTTCAAGTAAAATAAGAATTAGTTAACAAAAATTTTTTTTCGTTGCTTGCCTCTCTGCATCCTAAAGTTCGGTAGTTGCAACGTTGCAAGGCCAGCAGCGTTGTGGCTGTGTGGGACTTGTCCCCTTTTAGCACCACAACGACGTGTTCCAGAAGCAGGATATCATGATGTAGCAGTAGGTAGATCGACTCCAGACATCTGCACGGCTATACAGATTTATATATTATATGATTTTGTTGCTTTATGGAACATTATTTCCAGGGAAAGTTAAATTTGTAATCTTCATTTTGTGAAAAAGCTAGTAATAATATTACGTCATTACGGCAATCTGTGCGTGTGTAGCTGTGGGGAGGTATGACGCACTATACACGGTATCCGCGATATAGAAATACAGCGCGAGGATCGATTCGCATGTTTTGTATACCGGGTGACAATGAGAACAGGGCCATGCTTATATCTTCTTTATTTATAAATAGATTTAGATAAAATTTTATATCAAAATACTAGAGATAATTTCTGATTGACCAATAAATATTGTCAAAAGGGCCAACTTGCGGATTCACCGGAAATTATACCAACTTTGATGTTTTAAATGGATCACCCTGTATATTTTATGTTTTTCCGAATGTACAAGTCAAATTACATAAACTAGTCTAGCCAAATTTTAATTTTTTTCAACTTTCATTTTTTACGATAAAAGGCTGTGACTTAAAAAAATATGTTCTAATTGACTCCAGCAACTAATAATAATAGCTATTTTATCAATGAAGTCAATATCAAAGTCAATATCAAACCCTTAATAAAAAAAGAAAATTTGCGTTTTTTAAGAAAAAATCACTTTTTTTAAACGGCACCTACCAATGGCCATGTTGCCATTAAAGAGCAAATTTAATCTAATGATATGCATCATGCACTACTTTATCTTTATCTAAAATTGAAGAATAGTTAAATAGTTAGGCAGACCTCGCCGTTCGCGGGGATTACGTTCCAGAAGAATGCCGCGAAACGTAAAAACGCGATGCGCAAGTAAATACATAAATTAAAAAAAACGGGGTTAGGTTTCATTAACTAGATTTAATTATACTATGCAAAACCAACACTTTTCTGCGTTTTTTGTCTGGCAAATCTGAAGCAGAAACTTTACGCTTTGACGACATGGTTTTCCGTGTTTTAAAAATTAAACTCAATTGAATTTTCGGCAGAAACGCTCGAGAAAACAGTAAAGCTTAAACTAAAATTCCATACGTAACATAAGTCTGCCATTTGAATCAAGAGCTCGAATGTCCATTTCTTATTCAAGTTATAATTTTACAATTTATTTCAGGCCCAATTTGGTAATAAGAGATTCAAAGGAACAGGCTCGATAAGTGTGTCTACAAGTTCGTCATAATAGTATATTATGGGACAAGTGGTTGAAATAAAATTTCAACGTTGAGAGTGGTTGTAACTCGAGACGTTGAAATTTTATCAGCCACGAGTTACATATACTATTTTTTCTACGAATTTTCACTTATTTTAACAAGTTAATGCACTTTAGAAAAAATTAAACAGAAAGTGACATTTCTCTTGTCACCAATTGAATGTCAAACAGTTTTAAATCCCGGTAGTCCGAGCATTTCAATCTCTAGTGGTTGAAATGCAATTTCAACCACCGGAATCAATGTCAAAATGACTGATTTCAATGTCATGAGTAGAAAAATAATGTTATTTAGGTGTTCATGACATAAACCGCATACGTCTGCTTTATTTACTTACGGCCGGTCTTATAAAGGTCACTAATCTGAAGTTAAATTTAAATCGCTGTTAAAATTAACAAAAGCTCATCAAAACGTTGGCGCTCATGACATATTATTCATTAGTAAACAAATTTGTATGCGCTTTTGTTTATTTTCACAGCGAATGAAAGTTAACATTAGATTAGTGACCTTTATAAGACCGGCCGTTAGTGTGTGAAAGTTGAAACAGTTGGCAATTCCATCTGCGAACGGCAAAGCAATCCGAGAACGGCAAATAAAAGGGAGCACAAAGGTGCCCCGAGTAAAATCAAATCAGCGAACCGCAAAGCCGCGAACGGCGAGGTCTGCCTGTAATTTTTATAATATTTCTGTGGAATACCGAACAAATTCGGCAACACTGTTGTATTTAATTTAAGTCGTAGGTTGCGAAAAACAAAATATATAGAATGATCCATTTAAAAAATCAAAGTTAGTGTTATTTCCGGTAAAACCGGAAGTCGGCCATTTTGAATATACTTGTATGTCAATCCTAAATTATATCCAGTATCCTTGTATCAAATTTCATCCAAATTCATTCATAAGCAATGGAGATAGAAGCATGGCCCTAGTCTCATTGTCACCCGGTATGCCTAAATGTAAAGACTGATAAAAGCTCGATCAACAATAAAATTAGATTGCATAGTTCCAATTCAAAAGATCTGTATATACTAGCAACTGTCTATTCTGAATTACAATGTTTTTATAGTTCAGAAAGAAGCACTTTGCTTTAGTTAATCTGACAAAGAAGTTGTTCTATCAGTAATAAGATATTGAGGGCAAATTATTTTGTTGGTAAAAATATTTTACGAAAGTTTTTGGTTTGGCAATGCCACTAGCCAAAAGAAAATTTGTCAAAGTTAGTTTGCCGAGGAACGCTGTCAAGAAAAAAACAAAAACTCTTGAAAAACAATTTTACGAGCAAAATGATGACCCCAAAATACATTTTGTGGACTATTTTCAAATATCAATTCATTTTCTATCGGTATGCAATAAATATGACATTTATGCTGATGCACAATAACAGTTTTGGAAATACCATATTGATTAAAACAACATATTGGGATGCAAGTGGTAAATAAATAATGATAAAATCCCAAAGGAAAGTTTTGATTTTTTACCACTATAAAAACACGTGATTAGCTGAATTTTTAAAAATCATGTCATTTGATTCGATAGTAAGAGAAGCGGGAAATAGGCAACATATAATTCTCAATTGTAATAATCTCTCACTTGAAATCTAATTTCTAGATGGGTATTATACTGAGGATAAGTTCTGTTTATAATGACCAGAACTACAATTTAAAATAATTAAAATGCCAACGAGTTAACATGAAATTAACATCACTGAAAAAATAATAACCAGAAGCTTACGTACCAACACAATTCAATGTAGTTATAATGCCTGTAATAACTTTTGATACCGCTTTAGTGCAGAATTCAATTAATTCCATTTATACGCGACCTTGAACGCCTAGTACCGAAGTACCAAACCGTTGCGTTGTTCGCAAGGGGGAATTAACAGCCGTTAAGTGGCGTTGAATTTTTTTTTCGTTTCTAGTAAAAGTTTCGTCGAATGAAAATCTGTGTACATTTTTCGTTGCTTGATTTTCTTCGAGGTGCAACGCGTTGAAGGGGCACTTTTATGTCTTAGTATGCGTAGAGCTCAACCTTTTATTGGAATGGGAATCCGCTAAACGCCGTCTCACGAGTCGGGTATCTTCCACAGTGGATAAATCCTAACCACAAAAGCACATGGCAGAGGTTAGACTAGTTTCTTGGGGTAAATGAAAGACAGAGTTGGTCTACCTAGCTTTGCTAATTTATGTATGTTTTAATTAGTATTTCTTGTACGGGGCTATCGAGTTTGGCTGATGGTAAAAGTTTCTTGGACGCTGTAGAGCAGGTGCTCGTTTTTAAACATTGCTATATCCCGAGTGGACAGATCGTGATTGTAGAGGGAATTTTGGGGATGCTACAGCTATCCAGCCTTGGAGCCAGTGAATACTTTTCGTTCCACCCACTACAGTCTGCCAATCGTCTTGGTTCTCGGATCCCTCGAGTATTTTGTGGTTTAGAAGCATAATCCGTTGGTTTTGAATTTCAACTACTATATTTTGAGTTTCAAACTTAATTTATTTATTGGCTTCACCATTTATATGAGATTATATTATGTGTGTAACACTATCAATAATGTTCTCTCGCTAGCTCCCTTAGCATTTTATTGGGTTGTTTGTAGGCGGTTGTAATTTGTATATTTGGTTATGGCTTGTAGTTTTGGTGAAACTGAACCTGTTTCAAGGTCTATAGTATAATCCGTTCACGATCTTTTTGGGTCAGGTGAGGCTATGACCATCTAGTAATTTTGTTGGCAGTACCTATGTGGCAACTAAACTCCCTAATGGAAATTGACACTTTTTGTGTTAGGTTAGGTCGTTTTCAGTTTAAGGTTATATTTTTTGAATAGGTACATTGTTGCCGGATCTCTGTTTAAATTAAGGATGAAAAATTGAAATGATTTGACAATTGACGACAGAAACGAAAATGACAACGAATGCATAAGGGAAGCATTCAATATTAATGTTTATTTCAATTTGAATAAGAATTGTATACATGCTATGAATATGCCACTTTATTTTACATGCTTGCTTGCTTGCTGGTGTGGAATGTTAAAGACGCCACAAGTTGATGCCAAATAAATTTAGTACAGCAATTGAGCAATATTGGTCTTATAAAAATTAACATGTGAAAATTGTAAATATATTGTGAAATGGATGGCTTGCTGATTTTACTTCATGTTGATTTTCACATCTGCCACATAACATTTCAACACTAAAATAGTAGTAAATAGGTAGGTAGTAAATTACACAGGTCTACAAAAAGATTTTCTTTACTGGGGTTTGACCGAAATTAACGTGGCTAAAAGAAGTTTGTTGTACTAATTTCAAAATGGAAAGCAGTTTTTCTCTATCACATCACATTTTCTTACAATCGTAAAAACAAATAATGACAATTATATGTTTTTTCAAACTTGCATTATGACACTACGACGTTATATTAAAAGATACAATAAAGAAAAGCAAATAGAAAAATATTTAATTCTTTATGCTATTATAACAAATTTAATAGAATGGCGTTATTTTTCCTTTAAATGAACGCTTTGTTGCCTTTTTGTTTCGCTGAATATCAGGTCCACAGTCTCTTTTGAGGCACCAGCAGTAATCCGCCATCATGCTTACATTCCACTGTCCCTGGTACCGTTTTTCCATGTCTTTTAGATCTTGGTGGAACCTCTCCTCTTGCTCCTCGCTTTCGTCACCAATATTTTCTGAAAAATAGTCAAGGTGAGAGTGCAGGAAAAGAACTTTCAAACTCTAATTGCAACCTACAGCTTGAAACTTTTCCAGAATATTGTCAACAATTTCGACAGAATTAAGGTTCTTATGATTCTCTAAAAAAATGTGTAACACATTTTTGAACGAAAACCATGCCTCTTTTTCAACTGTAGCCATGATTTCGTCAAATGTCTCATCTTTAAGTAAACGCCTTATATCACAAAAATACCTTCCTTAATTTTTGCGTCTGATAAATGTGGGAATTTAGAAGCGAGATATTGAAAACATTCACCGTTCCTATCTAAACCTTTTACAGACTGCTTCATCAAACCCAATTTTATGTGCAACGGTGGTAAAAGAACTTTTTCAGGATTCACAGGTGGGACGCAGTATATATTTGCATCCTGGAATTAATGTGTCCTCCTAGGCCATTCTTTTACAATCCAATGTTGACTTCCTGTCCTGCTGTCCCATTCACATATAAAGCATGGCATTTTTGTAAAACCTCCTTATTGTCCCAATATCATGCTCAAACATTTCAAGTCTCCACATATTTGCCAATTGTACTTATAGTTTATTTTGTTAAGAAGAAATTCTAAGTCTTCGTGGGTTTCTTTGAAATGGATCGAATGCGCAATTGGCACAGAAGCAAAAGTGTTGCCGTTGTGCAAAAGAACTCCTTTTAGGCTTCTTTTACTTGAATCAATAAACAACCTCCACTGGGATGGGTTGTGAACAACAGATAATAAATTCAAAACAAGTCCAGGAATATCTTTGCAAAAGACAAGTGATTCTTCATGTGAAATATATTTCGCCAATTCTTGTTCTCGACTTCTGTGATAAGAGAAAAGCACTCCCGCAGCAAGTACATTTTTTTCTTTGAGTCTCGATCTCAGAACTTGTGCTGCATCCTTTGGTAAATTTAAATCTCGAATCAAGTCGTTTAATTCACTTTGTGTAAATTTCTGTGGGTCATCGCAACATTCGGGCATGAATAAATCATGGTCTTCAGTTTCCGCATCTGATGGATAAACCTCTGCTGATGCTGACGATGTAGAAGTAGATAGATTTAGACAATGAAGAACATGTTTAGACACAGAAGGAATAGTCGGATATAGAATATCCTTCTTATTTTTGGCATTATATCCAAGTTTGTTCAGAATATCAGAGAAAATGGTACGACACTCATCAATGACCAATAGAAAAATTAGTTCACGAGCCGTATCCAAGACAACAACAAAATTTCTTGGAAATTTTTTGTAGGTAGATCAGCCTAACTTTGAGGGCTTGTATCGTTACGATTTTCTTACCGAATCTGCATTCGAGCATTAATTCATATCCGGAAATTATTTTTCGTGCATTCAACAACGTCCTAATTTGCCCTCGCGTCCCGCTCGGGCAAATTAATACGACGTTGTTGGAACGCACTCAAAAAAATTTCCGGAAAGAATTAATGCTCTTATGAGATTATATGTGATAATTTTACACTGCCTCCACATAACGATGATGATAAAGTTGATCAAAAAATTACAATAATCTAAACCAGCACTAAAATAAATGCTCCCTTGATATCTTAATACTCTTGCATCATATAATCATATTCCTTACTAATTTTGGTTAAACTGTTTAAAAAAGCATCCTCTGACAAATATCTAAGGTATGAATTCATATAACCACTAAAAATTTTGCCTAAATACCTGCTAGTCACTCATCCTCCATTATTTAGCCATGCAAATCTTTATCATCATTATCGTCCTCTGATTCTGAATCAGATTCACCTAGCAAAATAATAAAGGGAGGTATGTTTTCATACGATAAATTTCCCATGTGTTTTCTCAAATCATCCAAAATAAGTTTTTCGCAATGTCTACACAAATTTTGCCACATTTCTGGAGTACATTTGGAAATGGACTCAAGCCATAAACTCTCAACCTTACCCTTGGATGAAGGTTGAGAATTGATGTGCTTGTTATAATAGGATTTACAAAACCCCCATGCCATTTCAATAGGATTATATTGACAATGGTATGGGGGTAATCTAAGAACCTCATGTCCATGTTCCCGCAATGTCTCGTCTACCAAATATCGCCGTTGTCCATTAGTCCGAAAAGGTTTTATTAAATTCCAAAGTTGTTTCTTCGTAAATTTTTGATCGAATTCAATACTGTGATTACGCAACCATTCTTGCATTTGGCCCCTTCTACTAGAAAATGTGGGTGGTTTGTCCAACTGCACTGAATGATAAGGTGCATTGTCCATGACCACCACACATTTTTGTTTCAAACTAGCCAAAGCAGGAATAAGTTGTTTAACCACCCAATTTTGAAAAAGTTTCCCGTCCATTGTCTTATGATAATCTCTATCATTATTTTCTGAATTTAGTAAGAAGCCACACCCTTCTACAAACCCTAAATGACATCCCGCGTGTAAAACTGTAAATCTTGATCCTTCACTTTTAATTTTGATAGGATTACTTTTTAAATCTGATTCGTGTATCCAGCGACGGATTGACGAACCATTTTGGTAGATCCAGGTTTCGTCAAGATACACGAATGTTAAATTTTCACTAGAATTTCGAAGTTGTAAAAATTTTCTCAAAAAAGTAATTTTTGCTGCAACAACATGCTTTTGTTCACATAACATTTTGCGACCGTTTACCTCCCTGTGTTTGTAACCCATTTTTATAATTTTGTATAACGTTGTACGCCCCCCTTTAAATTCCAATTGTTCTCGCGAATCAGCCAAAAGCTTGTCCAAAGTAAAATATTCGTTTTTTTCATTGTATTGCCAAATTAGTCGTTGCAGGTCTTTTCGGAACATGAAATTTGTAAAAACATCAGTTTTATTGCGTTTGCCAGAGAATGCTGTTTGTAAATTTTCACTTTTTGTTTTTACAACCGCTTCTAAAGTGTTTCGGCTCACCTAGAAAAAAAATCAAATTATAATAACCATAATGCATTATTATTTTAACTTACAGCAAATATATTCTCGAAATCTCGACATTATTAACTCGTGGACCTTCGAACATATAAGACTGGAACGAGCATACGGCATGGCAGGTGCTTCAGAGAAGATTGACAAGGACAGATATCCAATTGGTAATAAGAGCTTGTGCGCAGGAGCGCGGTAAATTTGAACGTCGTAAGCGGCGCAAATTACTTTATGTGATGAATAACTTCTGGGTTTTGTATTTTACAAATATAGTAATACATTTTTGCAATTTGTAATTTTTTTCGTAACCACTACGTAAAGCACAACAACCAAATTCACAACAGCACAAATTAATTGAAAAACAACAAAATACTCAGTCATCTGCGGCCAGCTATTCTGCTGAAATCGGCCATTACTATTACTATTCTATTTTCATCTCTGTTAACCTTCTTTGAACCATGGATTTAACATTACGTTATTACAAGTATGTAAAAATAGTGCATCATTTTAACGTACAGCAAATATAGTCTCTAGTCTCGACATCAACTCGTGTTCTTTAAAATCTGGCCTGTCCTTTTTGAATTGGAAATAGCATCGCTTAATCGACATTTTTTGTTGTAGCAAAATTATTTTCGGCATTTTGACTTTTCCTTTGACGGAAATTAAAATTATTTTTACACACTTGATAAATCATTTATTTTCATATGAATATCAAAATAATAAATCTGGCAATGTGGTGGCAAGAAAATGTCGAATTGACACTGACAGAAAATAAAAGTTGTATCCCCTACATCACCGAATCAGTTAGTCCAACATGAAAAGAAAAAATCATAGCCATCTCTGTCCCAAAAAGGTCGTGAACGGATTATATGTGTGTGAATAGGTGAGTTAACTTGGATTTGTCGTTTTTGTTGTATTAGTTAGTTGGCTTGGGTTGTTGTTTATGTTTATGTCAAATGTACGTGGAATTAAATAGACATTTAATCCGATTTTCCCGCATGTTTTATTGAATATATCGCAACATGGTGGCAGCGGTGCTCTAATATTATGAATAGTTCCACTGGAACCATAGCTGCTCCTGACTGCTTTAATTTTCAAGCTCTCGAATCATGGCCACAATGGTTGAAAAGATTTCAACGATATCTAACTGTATCGGGTTTTGGTGTGAAAACCGAATCAGAAAAGATAGATTTGTTGTTGTATTTAATGGGTGGTGAGTCAGAAGAAATTTTATTAAGATTTGGTACACTTCCAAAGAAATTTGAAGATGTGGTTGCCAAGTTTAATAACCATTTTCAACCTAAACGTAATATTATATTTGAGAGATTCAAATTCAACTCAAGATATCAGATGCCAGGTGAACCTATAGATACATTTATAACATCATTGCACTCACTTGCTGAAAATTGTGATTACGAATGTTTAAAGGAAGATCTGATTCGAGACAGAATTGTAGTAGGCATGTTGGACATCAAGACTAGTGAAAGGTTGCAACTTTTAAGTGATCTTACTTTAAATAAGGCTATATTGATAGCAAAGCAAGCTGAAACTCAAATGAAGCAAAATGAAATTCTTAGACAAGGAGACAGAGACAGAAAGGAAGATTTATCAGTCACAAAAGTGTCAGAATATACTCAGAAGAAAAGCAGTTTTCCAAGAAGATTTAAAGAAAGGATTGCTTCAGATACAACTACATTCAATTCAAATAGAAATCATAGATGTTTATACTGTGGGTTTTCTCCGCATGACAGATCAAGATGTCCTGCAAGATCATCAGTTTGTAGAAAATGTTCTTCTAGAGGTCATTGGGAAAGGGTTTGTTTGAGACAAGACAGATTAATTAAGCAGATGGATTCTGAAGATCAATGCGAGGTAGATAGACTTTTTCTAGGAAAGCTAGACCATTCTCAGAACACACCAGCCTGGTATGTAATAGTGACGGTAGATGATAAATTCAAAGCTAAATGCTTAGTTGACACTGGAGCGGATGTTGTTTGTTTTCCTCCACATAATATTAATCAGTATTTCTTAAAAAGTAATGTTTTAGGTACATATAATCAAAATATTTTTGGTCCTGACGGAAAACAATTAAATGTTTTAGGAAAACTAAATTGTAATATTAAATACAAGAATAACTCAGGTAGATTTGATATTTACATAATTAAAAATCTAAAATCACCAATTTTGGGCAGATATGCTTTAAAACATTTACAAATTGTACATTTTCCTGATCCTATGGTTAGTTTTGTCGGTAATAATAATAATTTGAATATCAAAGATATTGAAAAAGTATATCCTCAAATTTTTAATGAGATTGGGGAATTTAAGGGTGAAATGTCCATAAAACTTAAAGAAGATGCAGTTCCATATGTTCAGTCAGTACCTCGTTCAGTACCAATACCATTGTTAGACAATTTAAGGAAAGAATTAGAGAAGTTAATTAATCTCGATATTATCGAACCAGTTGATTTTCATACAGAATGGGTCTCTCCAATTGTGGTTGTAGGTAAGAAAGATGGCGGTATAAGACTGTGTTGTGATTATACTAAGCTTAATAAAAGTGTTTGTCGTGCTTACTATCCAATGCGTGGTGTAGAATCGTCTTTGTCGTTGTTAAAAGGTGCAAATGTTTTTTCAAAGCTGGATACTACCTCAGGGTTTCATCAAATTAGATTAGATAGAGCAAGTCAGTTGTTAACAACTTTTATTACGCCTTTTGGGAGGTTTCTTTATAAAAGACTACCATTTGGAATTTCTTGTGCGCCTGAATATTTTCAGGGAAAATTTTCAAAGATTGTAGCAGGAATAGAAGGAGTGGTAGTTCATATGGATGATGTCTTAGTTTTTTCTAAAAACGATATTGAACATGATCGAATTTTGCACCAAGTACTTTCGAGAATTCATGCTGAGGGTATAACATTAAATAAAGACAAATGTCTGTTTAAAGTGAAAACGGTTTCTTATCTTGGGCATGTTTTGAATGAGAATGGCGTTTCAATAGATGAGAAACGCATCGAAGCTATTAAAAAATTTCCAACGCCGACCAATAAAACTGAAGTTCTTAGATTATTAGGTATGATTAATTTTGCAGGTAGATTTATTAAGAATAAATCTCAAATCGTAGAACCTCTTACTTCTCTTTTAAAAAATGATATTCAGTTTATTTGCGGACCTTTGCAGGAAAAAGCATTCAACACAAGTAGAACAGTGGGCAGGATAGCGGCCATTTTGTGTTGGGACATGGCGGCCATCTTGTTTAATCGGATCAATTAAAAGTCAATTAAACCGCGAATCAGATGCTCTAATTAATGTCGCGGATTGACCTAATTATTTTTGATGTGTGCTACTGATTAAATTACGCATTAGCTTCCGATTAAATTACGCATTAGATTTTTAATTTGCTTCTGGAATTACGCGGCGGCCATCTTGGTTTTCTGGCGGGAATATTTGAAATTTGAATTTTTTACGATTTTTTCTAAGTTCCATTATTTGAATTTTAAACTTCCCGGGTGTCAGCAGCCACCTTGGTTTTCTGCGCGCGCACCTCTCGCTGTAGTCGTTTTTAATTTTGAATTTTTGCGGAAATATTTGAATTTCAAACTGGTAGATCTATTTCGCTCTTCGAAGCTGCTGTCTCTCTCTTGCATTCACTCGTGGAAATATTTAAATTTAAAAAATCTATTTGCGGCGGACCCGAGTGGGAATCGAACCCTAGTTTTCTGGTTAACAGTCTTAGCACCTTACCGTTGTGCTATCGAGGCGACTTGGAAATATAGGATTTGAACAAGACGTCATTTCGCAGCTGTGCCGTCACACCGTTCGAGTTGAAACAAATTATTTTTTCGAATATATAAAATATAAGAACGGAATTGTGCCGTCTAGGGCCTTAGAAACTTGTTAATAATTTTAAAAAATTGACTTTGTAACTAGTTTTGCTGTAATTAATTTAATATGAGTGACGCTATCTCACTCAGTCCCATTGATTTTCTACAGCTTTCTCTTTTCCATCCCGTTTGCTACCTATGCGTAATTACAAAAGACGTTATCGCTCCAGGCAGACTTTCTATTTAGCCGGCGATTGTGTAGGGCTTTTAACCGTTGCATAGAATTCCAAAGTTTTATTTAACGTGCCTAAACAGGATTGTTTAGAAGACTGTAATTATAATTAGCATCGTAATGGAATGCACCAAGATTTAAATCAGCATGCATTGTTCGTCTGGATCGAGCAGTACGTACTCCAACGGTTTCTAGTCTTGCTTGGTTGACAGACGACAGAATGCACGGTTACCGGTCAGCGCAGCCAACGGCTTGGCGCTAAAATCCCTGTGACACAAAATCTAGTGGGATAAGCTTGCCTGGTTAATAAACCACTCTAGTTCGTATGATTTTTGTCGCTTTTAAAAATAAATAGACATTATTTTTTTCGTGCTTGAGTTTTATAATTACGCTGAGCCCTTTGTGGCTTGATTACGTCATGCCGAAGCCTGCTAGTTTAAAAATTAAATGGGGGATAAGAGGTAAAGCCAGATCGTAAATATAAAAACGAGTTACAAATTTGATTTTAATATATTCCTGAAATACTAAGTATGAAAAAGTCTTGGTTTTAAAGGTTTGAACATTGTACCACTTAGCTGTTCTAACATTATACTTCCATATACATATTATAAATAAATTTTAAATGTTATTTTCGACTGAGTTTTAGCTTCTTATAAATTACAACAGTGCCCTCGCCCATATAAAATAAGACATACGCATTAAATAAATGTTTTTATTGTATAAGAATGGTTGTCCCCCATAATTTTGAATAAAAATCACACAATTTCGTTGAAAAATGTTCTGTTTCACTTACAATTTTACAAAACTGACATCACGTCACTTGAAATTATACAAAAAACGACATTTTTAGCCAATAAGCGATAAAAAATACGACATCCCACATCATTTCACTTAAAAATTATCACGTTTCGTCTTACAAAACGCTTTATAATAAAGAAAATGATGTAAAAACAGTTGTAAGAGTTATTTCTAAGCATAATTTTGCAAATGTTGTACACTTTTTCTCTAACTTGTGGCAGTTTTAGCAAGATTTGAATAAAAAACAGCCATTTCTGCAGCAATTTTAGTAAGATCTGAATAAAAACATGCAATTTCCAAAGCATTTCGTTTAAAATGTTAGAAAATCGACATCATCTCCCATGAAAATTTATAAAAATCGGCATCTTGTCACATTAAATTCTGTAAAAACGACAAAAACAATATTTTTTTCACAACTTTAATTGAAAAATAGTAAAATTTTACGAAAATACGTCTGTGCTGGCGACAAATGAAAATAAATTTGAATAGAAACACGCAAAAATTACGAAAAGACGTATGTGTTGACCCCCCAAAGTAACAAAAATTTGAATACGGAACCCTATTTTATAAGTAAACGTCTGAAATTGTGTCATTATATCGATAAAAACTGCATTTTAGTTTAAAAAATTCCAATATAAATGCAAACGGAGGAAAATAAAAACGCAATTAACCACAAAGTAACATAATTTTGAATAAAAAAACACAATTTCGTTGGAAAAATGTTCTGTTTCACTTAAAATTTTACAAAAACTGACATCATGTCACTTGAAATTATACAAAAAACGACATTTTTATCCAATAAGCGATAAAAAAATACGCCGTCTCACATAAATTTTAGAAAATCGACAGCATCTCCCATGAAAATTTATAAAAATCGGCATCTTGTCACATTAAATTCTGTAAAAACGACAAAAACAATATTTTTTTTACAACTTTCATTGAAAAATAGTAAAATTTTACGAAAATACGTCTGTGCTGGCGGCAAATGAAAATAAATTTGAATAGAAACACGCAAAAATTACGAAAAGACGTATGTGTGGACCCCCCAAAGTAACAAAAATTTGAATAAAATCACACAATCATACAGCATCTCACATAAATTTTCGCAAATATCGACATCATGTCACATAAATTATACAAAAACTGTCATCACGTCACTTGAAATTATACAAAAAACGATATTTTATTCAACACACGATGAAAATTGAACAAAAATCACGCAATTACAAGCCATCTCACATAAATTTTCACAAAAATCGACATCATGTTACATAAACTATGCATAATTTTGCAAATGTTTTACACTTTTTATAAAATGCATTGCTCAAAATTAAAAGAAATAGCAATTTCGTTGAAAAAATCTACTACCACAATCATTTCGATAAACAAAATTCAAAAAATCTTATACTTTTGACGGAAATATATGTATGTTGACCACAAATTAACATAATTTTTAAATAAAAACGCGCAATTCGTTGAAAAAAATATTCTGACACCACCAAAACACGCAATTTCATTGAAAAATATATATATGTTGTCCACAAATTAACATAAAGTTGAATAAAAACACGTAATTTTGTTGAAAAAATGTTCTGGCCCCTTCATTTCACTTAAAATTTTACAAAACTGCCATCATAACACTTGAAATTATACAAAATATATGTATGTTGATCACAAATTAACATAAACCTGAATAAAACACACAATTTCGTTGAAAAATTTGCAAATGTTTTACACTTTTTTATAAAATGTATCGCACAAAATTAAAAGAAATCACAATTTTCTAAATTATATCACGCTATTATGAAATCGTAGATTGATTTTTTGAAATTTTACACTTTGTAACTGTAAAATAACTACAAATACTAATATTTTAGCTTTAGACTTTGTAATTATTGCAGATTCGAGAAAAAAAAACAAAGCAGAGTGGAAATAAAAAACATAAACACTTTGTAATAAACAAATATATTGTTCTTATTTCTTATAATACTTAATAATATAAATATAAATGTACAGCAGAATGTCTTATTTCTAAAAATTCGCTAGCAATTTACAAAACTGTAGTTTGAGGTGCACGACATTTCAAATTAAAAAGACTGCAAGTAATAAAATCAGAAATTCATTGTGTAATTTTAAAGTTTAAGATGCACCCAATCTAGAATTCCCTTCGTTTTTGGTGTTGATGACATCTGCCTTAGAGGCATTTTTCTAACGACCCTTTTTTGGAGGCGTTTCCTTATCGGCGTTCTTCTGACTGAACCTTTTTGATGTGGACTTGGATGAGTAGATGGTGTTTTTAATTTATATTCTAAATCGGACTCGCAGTTATCAGTTTCCATTTCGGTTTTTCCTGTAGTATCAGTCGGGGTTGGCTTCTTTTGCTGTTTAGGTTTAGCTAGCAGCACATTAGCAACGTTAAGGTCTTTGATGTACTCAGCAAACTGTAGGCGTCCGGGTGGATTAATAGTTTTTCGAGGCCGCAGAGTGTCATGAATTAAATCGACTATGTTAGACGCCGGTAAAATGTCACCCTTTATAGTAACGGTGCCCTTGTGATCCCAGCTCACATCGCTTGAGGTACTCAAAATGCGTAGGAAAACTTCAGCTTTTTTCTTAAAAGTTTTGGGAAGTGTAGATAAAATAACGGCATTTGATAGGCTGTCACTGGTTGTTTCAATAGGTATTTTGATTGGCTGCCGCGCCTGGTTTGTGAAATGAAGGAATCGTTGTAAAACCTGATTGTACTGGATCCATTTATCGTGATCAGTTAATTTGGACTTTAAAACTTTTTGCATTTCGTCATCAAGCTGTGATAATATATTTTTCTCAGCATCATCGCCAGACTTAAGACGTTGGACAAATTCCGGCGATACAATCAACATCTTCCGCTCTTTGTCCATTTTAGTCGAAAAGGAGCTCAGTCGTTCGTTCTAGTAGAGCCGTCGTGAATAAACTAGCTTAAAATCAAGACTTTCATAATAAATATATAAAAAAAATATGACAGGTACGGGAATCGAACCCGTATTCTCTCTCGAGATCAGAACTTGAATCTGACGCCTTAACCATTCGGCCAACCTGCCTCCCTATATAAACGAGCACTCTCTGCATAATTAAGAAAACATATAGTTTAAAAAGCCTTCTGCATGCAATTTCAAACAATATTTCATATAAATTAAGCCATGTACAAATTTCTTAATCAGGTTTTGATATATATTTTATCGAAAGATTGGACCCTCAGCTACCGTTTTATTATTTGTCGTGATGCGTCATCGATGAATTTTACAAGAGCCAGCCTGTCTGCGATGTGACGTAGGTAATGTCTCCATACCTTTTTATTTTAAAATTCTATAAAATCAGAGGTCCAAACTGCTGCCGCATCAGGTAACAGAGTACAATGGTTTAAAACGTGTTAGTGCGGCATCAGTCGGGCCTCTGTTTTTATAGAATTTTAAAATAAAAAGGGGTGGATACATTACCTACGTCACATCGCAGACAGGCTGGCTCTTGTAAAATTCATCGATGACGCATCACGACAAATAATAAAACGGTAGCTGAGGGTCCAATCTTTCGATAAAATATATATCAAAACCTGATTAAGAAATTTGTACATGGCTTAATTTATATGAAATATTGTTTGAAATTGCATGCAGAAGGCTTTTTAAACTATATGTTTTCTTAATTATGCAGAGAGTGCTCGTTTATATAGGGAGGCAGGTTGGCCGAATGGTTAAGGCGTCAGATTCAAGTTCTGATCTCGAGAGAGAATACGGGTTCGATTCCCGTACCTGTCATATTTTTTTTATATATTTATTATGAAAGTCTTGATTTTAAGCTAGTTTATTCACGACGGCTCTACTAGAACAAACGACTGAGCTCCTTTTCGACTAAAATGGACAAAGAGCGGAAGATGTTGATTGTATCGCCGGAATTTGTCCAACGTCTTAAGTCTGGCGATGATGCGGAGAAAAATATATTATCACAGCTTGATGACGAAATGCAAAAAGTTTTAAAGTCCAAATTAACTGATCACGATAAATGGATCCAGTACAATCAGGTTTTACAACGATTCCTTCATTTCACAAACCAGGCGCGGCAGCCAATCAAAATACCTATTGAAACAACCAGTGACAGCCTATCAAATGCCGTTATTTTATCTACACTTCCCAAAACTTTTAAGAAAAAAGCTGAAGTTTTCCTACGCATTTTGAGTACCTCAAGCGATGTGAGCTGGGATCACAAGGGCACCGTTACTATAAAGGGTGAAATTTTACCGGCGTCTAACATAGTCGATTTAATTCATGACACTCTGCGGCCTCGAAAAACTATTAATCCACCCGGACGCCTACAGTTTGCTGAGTACATCAAAGACCTTAACGTTGCTAATGTGCTGCTAGCTAAACCTAAACAGCAAAAGAAGCCAACCCCGACTGATACTACAGGAAAAACCGAAATGGAAACTGATAACTGCGAGTCCGATTTAGAATATAAATTAAAAACACCATCTACTCATCCAAGTCCACATCAAAAGGTTCAGTCAGAAGAACGCCGATAAGGAAACGCCTCCAAAAAAGGGTCGTTAGAAAAATGCCTCTAAGGCAGATGTCATCAACACCAAAAACGAAGGGAATTCTAGATTGGGTGCATCTTAAACTTTAAAATTACACAATGAATTTCTGATTTTATTACTTGCAGTCTTTTTAATTTGAAATGTCGTGCACCTCAAACTACAGTTTTGTAAATTGCTAGCGAATTTTAGAAATAAGACATTCTGCTGTACATTTATATTTATATTATTAAGTATTATAAGAAATAAGAACAATATATTTGTTTATTACAAAGTGTTTATGTTTTTTATTTCCACTCTGCTTTGTTTTTTTTTCTCGAATCTGCAATAATTACAAAGTCTAAAGCTAAAATATTAGTATTTGTAGTTATTTTACAGTTACAAAGTGTAAAATTTCAAAAAATCAATCTACGATTTCATAATAGCGTGATATAATTTAGAAAATTGTGATTTCTTTTAATTTTGTGCGATACATTTTATAAAAAAGTGTAAAACATTTGCAAATTTTTCAACGAAATTGTGTGTTTTATTCAGGTTTATGTTAATTTGTGATCAACATACATATATTTTGTATAATTTCAAGTGTTATGATGGCAGTTTTGTAAAATTTTAAGTGAAATGAAGGGGCCAGAACATTTTTTCAACAAAATTACGTGTTTTTATTCAACTTTATGTTAATTTGTGGACAACATATATATATTTTTCAATGAAATTGCGTGTTTTGGTGGTGTCAGAATATTTTTTTCAACGAATTGCGCGTTTTTATTTAAAAATTATGTTAATTTGTGGTCAACATACATATATTTCCGTCAAAAGTATAAGATTTTTTGAATTTTGTTTATCGAAATGATTGTGGTAGTAGATTTTTTCAACGAAATTGCTATTTCTTTTAATTTTGAGCGATGCATTTTATAAAAAGTGTAAAACATTTGCAAAATTATGCATAGTTTATGTAACATGATGTCGATTTTTGTGAAAATTTATGTGAGATGGCTTGTAATTGCGTGATTTTTGTTCAATTTTCATCGTGTGTTGAATAAAATATCGTTTTTTGTATAATTTCAAGTGACGTGATGACAGTTTTTGTATAATTTATGTGACATGATGTCGATATTTGCGAAAATTTATGTGAGATGCTGTATGATTGTGTGATTTTATTCAAATTTTTGTTACTTTGGGGGGTCCACACATACGTCTTTTCGTAATTTTTGCGTGTTTCTATTCAAATTTATTTTCATTTGCCGCCAGCACAGACGTATTTTCGTAAAATTTTACTATTTTTCAATGAAAGTTGTAAAAAAAATATTGTTTTTGTCGTTTTTACAGAATTTAATGTGACAAGATGCCGATTTTTATAAATTTTCATGGGAGATGCTGTCGATTTTCTAAAATTTATGTGAGACGGCGTATTTTTTTATCGCTTATTGGATAAAAATGTCGTTTTTTGTATAATTTCAAGTGACATGATGTCAGTTTTTGTAAAATTTTAAGTGAAACAGAACATTTTTCCAACGAAATTGTGTTTTTTTATTCAAAATTATGTTACTTTGTGGTTAATTGCGTTTTTATTTTCCTCCGTTTGCATTTATATTGGAATTTTTTAAACTAAAATGCAGTTTTTATCGATATAATGACACAATTTCAGACGTTTACTTATAAAATAGGGTTCCGTATTCAAATTTTTGTTACTTTGGGGGGTCAACACATACGTCTTTTCGTAATTTTTGCGTGTTTCTATTCAAATTTATTTTCATTTGTCGCCAGCACAGACGTATTTTCGTAAAATTTTACTATTTTTCAATGAAAGTTGTGAAAAAAATATTGTTTTTGTCGTTTTTACAGAATTTAATGTGACAAGATGCCGATTTTTATAAATTTTCATGGGAGATGATGTCGATTTTCTAACATTTTAAACGAAATGCTTTGGAAATTGCATGTTTTTATTCAGATCTTACTAAAATTGCTGCAGAAATGGCTGTTTTTTATTCAAATCTTGCTAAAACTGCCACAAGTTAGAGAAAAAGTGTACAACATTTGCAAAATTATGCTTAGAAATAACTCTTACAACTGTTTTTACATCATTTTCTTTATTATAAAGCGTTTTGTAAGACGAAACGTGATAATTTTTAAGTGAAATGATGTGGGATGTCGTATTTTTTATCGCTTATTGGCTAAAAATGTCGTTTTTTGTATAATTTCAAGTGACGTGATGTCAGTTTTGTAAAATTGTAAGTGAAACAGAACATTTTTCAACGAAATTGTGTGATTTTTATTCAAAATTATGGGGGACAACCATTCTTATACAATAAAAACATTTATTTAATGCGTATGTCTTATTTTATATGGGCGAGGGCACTGTTGTAATTTATAAGAAGCTAAAACTCAGTCGAAAATAACATTTAAAATTTATTTATAATATGTATATGGAAGTATAATGTTAGAACAGCTAAGTGGTACAATGTTCAAACCTTTAAAACCAAGACTTTTTCATACTTAGTATTTCAGGAATATATTAAAATCAAATTTGTAACTCGTTTTTATATTTACGATCTGGCTTTACCTCTTATCCCCCATTTAATTTTTAAACTAGCAGGCTTCGGCATGACGTAATCAAGCCACAAAGGGCTCAGCGTAATTATAAAACTCAAGCACGAAAAAAATAATGTCTATTTATTTTTAAAAGCGACAAAAATCATACGAACTAGAGTGGTTTATTAACCAGGCAAGCTTATCCCACTAGATTTTGTGTCACAGGGATTTTAGCGCCAAGCCGTTGGCTGCGCTGACCGGTAACCGTGCATTCTGTCGTCTGTCAACCAAGCAAGACTAGAAACCGTTGGAGTACGTACTGCTCGATCCAGACGAACAATGCATGCTGATTTAAATCTTGGTGCATTCCATTACGATGCTAATTATAATTACAGTCTTCTAAACAATCCTGTTTAGGCACGTTAAATAAAACTTTGGAATTCTATGCAACGGTTAAAAGCCCTACACAATCGCCGGCTAAATAGAAAGTCTGCCTGGAGCGATAACGTCTTTTGTAATTACGCATAGGTAGCAAACGGGATGGAAAAGAGAAAGCTGTAGAAAATCAATGGGACTGAGTGAGATAGCGTCACTCATATTAAATTAATTACAGCAAAACTAGTTACAAAGTCAATTTTTTAAAATTATTAACAAGTTTCTAAGGCCCTAGACGGCACAATTCCGTTCTTATATTTTATATATTCGAAAAAATAATTTGTTTCAACTCGAACGGTGTGACGGCACAGCTGCGAAATGACGTCTTGTTCAAATCCTATATTTCCAAGTCGCCTCGATAGCACAACGGTAAGGTGCTAAGACTGTTAACCAGAAAACTAGGGTTCGATTCCCACTCGGGTCCGCCGCAAATAGATTTTTTAAATTTAAATATTTCCACGAGTGAATGCAAGAGAGAGACAGCAGCTTCGAAGAGCGAAATAGATCTACCAGTTTGAAATTCAAATATTTCCGCAAAAATTCAAAATTAAAAACGACTACAGCGAGAGGTGCGCGCGCAGAAAACCAAGGTGGCTGCTGACACCCGGGAAGTTTAAAATTCAAATAATGGAACTTAGAAAAAATCGTAAAAAATTCAAATTTCAAATATTCCCGCCAGAAAACCAAGATGGCCGCCGCGTAATTCCAGAAGCAAATTAAAAATCTAATGCGTAATTTAATCGGAAGCTAATGCGTAATTTAATCAGTAGCACACATCAAAAATAATTAGGTCAATCCGCGACATTAATTAGAGCATCTGATTCGCGGTTTAATTGACTTTTAATTGATCCGATTAAACAAGATGGCCGCCATGTCCCAACACAAAATGGCCGCTATCCTGCCCACTGTTCTACTAACACAATACAAACACTTTTACAGGAAGCACCATGTCTTTCTTATTATGATTATAATAAGCAGATTATTGTCAGCTGTGATAGTTCTTCATATGGTCTAGGTGGGGTTCTAATGCAGGTTGGGAAGGATAATCAGAGAGAAATTGTAGCTTTTGCTTCTAGATTGTTAAGTTCTACAGAAAAACAATACGCCCAAATTGAAAAGGAAACGCTTGCAGTTACATGGGCAGCAGAAAAATTTTCTGAATTTATTACCGGATTACCTAAAGTAATTTTTGAGACAGATCATAAACCACTTTTACAAATTTTACAAACGAAAAATTTAGATGAACTGTCGCCTAGATTGCAAAGGTTTCGCATGAGATTAATGCGATACTCTTATGAAGTTATATATACTCCAGGGAAAGATCTCGTAGTAGCTGATACTCTCTCGAGAAGTCCTTTAAAAAATTCTATTCCAGAAAATGATGAATTATTTTCTGAAGTAGAAAGTCATTTGAACGTTATAGTAGGAGCTTTACCAGTAAAAGATCGTTTTCTTGATAAAATAATTCTAGAACAATCTCGTGATCCTGTTTGTTTGAAACTTTATGGGTATGCTACATCACAGTGGCCTTCGAAATCGAATTGTCCTATCGAAATGTTGCCATATCTTCAGTACAAAGATGATATTTGTGTAAAGGAAAACTTACTGTTAAAAGGCTCTCGCATAGTCATACCTTCAATATTACAAAAAGAATGTTTAGATTTTATACATACGGGTCATCTGGGTATTACAAAATGCAGGGAAAGAGCAAAAGCTTCTATCTGGTGGATAGGTTTATCGTCTCAAATTGAACAATTAGTAAGGAATGGTTCAATTTGCATAGAAGAACGTGTCAATATAAAAGAACCTTTTGTCAAAGATAAAATACCTCATCGACCATGGATGAAAATAGGTATAGATTATTTTAAACATAAATATTGGTATGTAATTATTACCGATTATTATTCGCGTTATTTTGAAATTTTCAAAATGAGAGATTTGTCTGAAAACACTCTCATAGATAAATGTAAAGAAGTGTTTAGTAGGTTTGGTATTCCGGAGATAGTTCGATCGGATGGGGGTCCTCAGTTTAGATCTGGGTTTAAAAACTTTGCAAATGAGTATAATTTTTTTCATATAACTAGTAGTCCTTATTTTCCACAATCTAATGGGTGTGTTGAAGCAACTGTTAAAATTGCTAAAAATTTGTTAAAAAAGAATAAAGATATATTCCGAGCCCTTTTAGCATATCGTTCAACACCACTGGAATGTGGTTTTAGTCCAGCAGAACTAATTATGGGAAGGAAATTAAGAACTAATTTACCAGTTTAACCAAGTTTATTAAATGCGCCTGTGAATACTGAGTCATTCTTTCAAATTGAATTAAAGAGAAAGAATAAACAAGAAAAATTATTTAATAATAGACACAATACAAAAGAATTGACACTGTTAAAAATTGGTGATTTTGTATGGATTTCAGACGTAAAACAGTATGGTAAAGTGGTAGAAATGTGCAAAGAACCACGTTCGTATATTGTAAAAACAGATAAAGGATATTATCGTCGAAATAGGTGGCATTTGATAGAGGCGCCTTATCGCAGTAAAGCTGACGATAACGTTGATGTACATGCGCCTGATATTTTGGAAAGTTTTGAGAATTCTGAAACAGCTACATCTCAGGATGAACGAGTTTTGGAAAATAATATCCCTAAAAATGATTTAAGAGAAAATACTGAGAAGTTAGTGGATTCAGAAGTATCGGTTAATAGACCAATGCGAAATAGAAAACAACCAAAGTATTTACTAGATTATGTTTAATTATTAATCTATGGTTAAGTGTCATAATTTTATTAAGAAAAAAAGGATGTTGTATTAGTTAGTTGGCTTGGGTTGTTGTTTATGTTTATGTCAAATGTACGTGGAATTAAATAGACATTTAATCAGATTTTCCCGCATGTTTTATTGAATATATCGCAACAGTTTTATTATTATTGCTGCACCTCCCCATGCTGCTAGTGCTACTCTGTCATTGCAAAAAACGTGATATCCGTTAATCTTAAAACGGTTCTCCGTCAAATGCGTTTTGCTTACACATGCTACGTATGTCAACCTTATATTTGGAAAGGAAAGATAGAATACAGGTCTTTGGGATTTTATCCCGTTGGCACTCCAGTTAAAGAGTATGAGGTTTTATTTATTTATTTTTATTTATTTAATTCGCACTCAGCCAACAGCCGTTAGGCCAATTATAGTCGTCGCTGTGCAGTTATGAGGACTTCCAACCCCACTAACGACTGTCATGATGTTGTTATGACCGCCGGGACCAACTTTTTTCCGTGATAGCCGTACCACGAGGCGCCGAGAGATGCAGCCGTGGAACTCCCATCCAAGTTCTGACCAGAGAAACTTGGAAACTTTTGGGTGAGTTATCCATTGAATAGATTTGGGATATAAAAGATTTTATTTGAGATAAATGAGGTATAATTAGCTGTTGAATAGATGATAGAATGGTATCAAGAAGTGAGGAATGGGGTGGTTGTATGTTTGCATTTGGTATTTGGTTATGTTGTTGTTGGTCTGCTTTCAGGATTTTACTATATTGGATGCATTTGAGAAGATCTGGCTTGTCTTGGATTTCTGATCGGGGTGCGTTGCTTTAAGAGTCCCTGGTGGACAACTTCGGTAGCTTACTGGGTTAGCTTCGCCACAGCTACGCAATGAGGATGGTCTTCTTTTGTTTTAGTGCAGGCCTTAGGTGCATGTTCGTTGTAGCATTTCACACAACAAGGTTTTGCAGCGCAGTAATATTTTGTGCGCGCGAACCGCTGACATATGTGACACTGGGGAATATTTAATTGACTTTCTGCGTGGTTCTATAGTAATTGCTGTATGAAAGAGTGTTTTAATGTTATAAATCTCTTTGGCCATTTCGTTTGTAGAAAGTATTACAGCACGTATCGATATTGGTCTTTTGTCTATTTTGCAAGCGTAGTACAGTTGTTACGGAAAGTTTCTTAGCCACTAATTCTTCCTTGATTTCTTTTTCGGTAATCAAAACTTGTATGTTTTGAATTACGATTGATAAGTGCTTTTCATTAGAGTTTTGAAATATGTGATATTCCACCATGTTATTCATAAAGAATTTTTTACTCGTACGATAATGGTCAATATTAGTAAGATTAACTTTGAGGTATTTATTATTGTATGCCGTTTTAAAATCTCTATCCTTCGTGATTTTTTTTATGTCGGCAACGATTTTTTGGTGATGGTTAACTTTATTTATTAGTATTGGTGGAATTTTCTTTTTAGGTATTATTTGATTGATCATTAGTCGTTGTTTCGGTGTCGCTGGCAAATGTTTCTCGTTTTGATTAAGGATAACAGAGATTGTTCTCAATTAAGGCATTAAGGCAAAATAAGAAAACTGTTATTTAGTGTTTTACTACTTTACTGAGTTGACAGCACAAATCACTAAACTTTTATAAGTACCCACGCACCTGTTAGCTGTTAGTTTACAGCGCCTCTGGTGTTTGGAAAAATTTGAGTGCTGGGATTGCTAGCTGAGCGGATACGCATTCCGGCTACTGATCTAAGGATCGATAGTTCGATTTCCAATCCCGGTGAAGTTTTTAAAAATTAAAAAATGCGGATGGAATCCTCTACAGAATGTCATCATTTGGAAGTGATGTAAAGTCCATGTTACGACGATGTGTAGCATGTAAAAGATCCCTTGATAGGTTTGGAACTCCTTAGTCTCGCCAAAATTCTAAGTGGGACTTTGACCATATGACCAAAGCAGTTGATGTCTAAGCTACCTGGTACTTCGCATGCCTAGACCTTGTCCGTAACAAACGAACGGCAGTATTTGAGTTATGGTAATAAAAAAGTCACTTATGTAATATTGTTATTACGATTGTTTAAATCGGGGCATTTATTGAGAGGTATTGAATAAAACAATGGATGACCGACGAAACTTGGAGTGTAATAGAAGAACGGAAGTCCCTCAGACAAGCAGGCATAAACACACAAGAACGAAGAGCCGAGTATAGGAGACTATGCAGAGAAATACAACGGCTATGTAGACGGGATAAAAATCACCACATACAACACATATGTCAAGAGATCGAAAGTCGAGCTAACACCAACGAAACCCGAGATCTCTTCCAACACATCAAAGAAATTACAAGGGAATTTAAACCAAAAACGTGGAAGATAGAAGACAAAGAGGGGAAAGTCGTCAATGAGATAGAAGATGTAGTAGAGGTATGGCGGAAGTATTGCGAAGACTTGTATATAAGCGAAACAAATGACCATGAATCAATACACCTTCCTTCCATCAGGGAAATTGAACAAGAACCTGATATACTAAAAACAGAAGTAGAGCAAGCCATCCGTTATTTAAAAAACAACAAGTGTACAGGTGTAGATAATGTGAGTGCAGAAATGCTAAAACAGCTTACTACAAGCGGTGTTGACCTATTATGGAAGATTTGCAATAGGATCTGGCAAACAGGACAGTGGCCGAGCGACTGGAGTTCATCCACTTTTATTCCTCTGCATAAAAAAGGGTCAAGTCAAAAATGTAACAATTACAGAACCATCGCACTAATATCCCACCCAAGTAAAGTTATGCTTAGAATCCTACTACATCGACTCAAAAACTTCTTAGAGTGGCAGATCCCAGAAGAACAAGCAGGGTTCGTAACCGGAAAAGGCGCCAGAGAACAGGTTATGAACGTACGGCAGATTATTGAGAAGGCAAGAGAGTTCGGTAATCCTACGTTTCTCTGTTTTCTCGACTATAGCAAAGCATTTGACTGCGTGAATTGGCTTCAACTCTGGAAAGTGTTACTGGACATGGGAACCCCGTTACACCTTGTCATACTACTAAGACAGTTATACGAGAATAGCACAGGAATAGTTAAAGTCGATGGCAATATCTCTAAAACCTTTAGCATACAACGCGGGGTACGCCAAGGATGCATCCTGTCGTCCTATATGTTAAATAACATATATGGTGAATACATAGTTAGGAAGGCCCTGGACGGCTGGGAAGGTGGTATAGTTATCGGCGGCAAGACAATAAATAACCTCCGCTACGCGGATGACACTACTCTTATCGCGAAAGAAGAACAAGAGATGTCAGAGTTGATTGAAAGGGTTGAGCAGGAGAGTTTACGATTCGGCCTAAAACTCAACCGTCAAAAAACAAAACTCATGGTAATAGATCGTACCAACAAAGTAGTAACCGCACCTAACATTCGTGATTTAGACAATGTAAGTGAAATAGTCTATTTAGGTTCCCATATAAATAATGAAGGCAACTCATCAACAGATATAAAAAGAAGAACAGCGCTTGCCAAATCATCTATGACTAAACTAACAAAAATTTGGAAAGACCACCACATTACGAAGGAAACAAAATGCAAGCTAGTTAGAACACTTGTGTTTCCCATTGCCATATACGGAGCGGAAGCTTGGACCTTGAGGGCCGCAGACATAAAAAGTTGGATGCCTTCGAGATGTGGGTGTGGAGAAGACTCCTGAGGATCCCTTGGACAGCACATAGAACCAATGTTTCCATCCTGGAAGAACTGGGAATTCAGGAAAGGCTGTCAAGTGTAGTAAAGCGACGAATCTTGAAATACTTTGGACACGTCACCAGAAGGAAGGACGACAACTTAGAAAAACTGGCTGTTCAGTGGAACCTAGAAGGGAAACGACCTCGAGGACGCTCTCCAAGACGATGGATAGACCAAGTCAAGCAATTCACCGGCACACCGTTTCAAGAAAACATCAGGCACGCCTCAGATAGGGACAAATGGAGGCACATTGCCCAAACCACAGCGTAATAGCAACCATGAGATCACGACACTTCAGCCATGAAGTATACGACTAGAGAGAGAGATTGAATAAAACATTTTATTCTTTTCCCAATTAAATTAAATCGGTCTCCGAGTAAGTATTTAGACGTTGTAGTTGTATATGCACGACTGGTGATGCTATATCCCATTATTAATAAGAAATCACCCCTTAACCATCAAGTATGATGTCTAATCTACGAGTCGGTTATTAGACCGGTTCTAACATACGCTTGCCAGGTTTGGGAAGCAGTTTTACAAACACAATAGAAGAAATTATAGACATTTCAAAATACATTTTTTTTCGTATAATCTTCAGTGCACCCTAGTTTATGCGAAACTGCAAAGAGAGGCAAATATACCACACATTCAGAGTTTTATCCAGACAGTAACAAGAACATATTTTCGTGACAGTACACAGTGCGATTGAGCAAGGTATTATAACACAGGATATATAAGTTAATTTAAAAATACAGTGAAAGTAACGGCAAATCAATTTCGGCAATTATAGTGCGGCGTCTGTAGTTTAACACATTAATTTGTAAAACTATATCCCAACCGTGTAAAACAAATTCGCTGATCTGATTTATATTAAAAATATATATTTTCGTAAATCCCATCTGAAAAATTCCATACAATCTTGCATTGCTGAAAAAAATTAAACCTTTATTATTATTGTACGATATTAAACCGCCAAGTCTCGCACCTAATTTCTACATGGACTGTTGCGCCCTGAAATGTACTTGTTTTACCCTTACAACAGAAAAACATTTAGTTTTCTAAGAAATCATATAGACGCTTAATTACATAATCTTCCATTATACCTACTCGCATTCACGAGCAAAACGTTATTATCAATAAGACCGTGCACCTGCCCACGATGCTGTTTTGACGAGGCAACATTTGAACAATGTATTTGGCAATAAGTGGATAGGAACCCACGGCCATATATCATGGCCGCCTAGATCACCCCATATGACTCGGCTTGACTTTTTTCAGTGGGGATATCTGAAGCAATTATTTGTAGAAAAAAGTATGACGTCCAGATGTTCCAAAACAAAACTGAGCAAGTTTTAGGTGGCAACGAAATAATATCTAAAATAAAAAATGTACAAGGAAAATTTAACTTTCAGTCTTGAAATTGATGGCTTTTCAGTTTTGGTAAAAGTTTTCCTTGTTAATTTTTATTATTATTTAATCGATAATGAAGTAAAATTGTTTCTCGAAACGTTCGAATTTCAATATTTTCAGTTTTGTAGGGTGGCGAAATACCCATGAAACAGCATTCCACAAATAGGTTTCAGAGCTGGTCTTAAAGAAACATACATATCTTATAAATTTTTTGTCCTTGTAATTTTACATACAGGGAGTTTATTATAACTCGCAATATGTAAATTCGTTTATTGTAAAATGCAATATAGAAACTGTGTATGTAAAACCATAATACGAGTATATTCTACGAAGGAAAGAATTCTGTTGATCAAATGGTACAAAGACTTTAGTTTACAGCAAGTACGTGGTGGGTTAGTACATGCCCTTTTGTTCTTTCCGATGCTTCTTTTTCGATAGAATCACGGTTAATATATTGCATTTTAAAATAATAATATATTACATAACAAGAGTTCTAAGAAGCATATTACGCACGAAGTGGAAAAGTTACACACGAGCCGGGTAGCGGCGAGTTTGTAATTCCACAAGTGCGTAATTGCCTTACAACTCGAGTTTTGTACTATACTTTATCTACGAACACATTAATTACTATCAAAGAAACAAAAAGAAGTATTTTTATTAATTTAACATTACATTTTGTGATAATAATTATTGATAGTTACAGTACAATTATGAAAAACTGGTGCGGCTTTAGAAGGGGCCATACTGATATTATTGTTAAGAACAGAAGTAACAGAAGATTCCAAAAATGTATAGTCATGGACGTTGGTGCCACGCGCCAGAGGATGAAGCCATAGTAACATATCTAACGGTGGTTACGTTTGATATTGCTCCATCATCACAGATAGCACTTGAAATCTTTACCGCATTTTCAGTTTTGTTTTTGGTAGAATTATCAACATAGCTTTCACTGCTTTCAGCTACAGCTGACGAGCGCCAACCACCATGTCTCTTTAATTCCAGCAAATCACCACCAGCATCTACAAGAATGGTGGCCGACGAGCGCCTAAAGCAATCGCCAGTGTATTGTTTCGGGTTCGCTAAACCCAGAAACATGGGCGCCGTTACATAGGGGCAAGGAGAGGCGCTTGCCCCTCCCCGGGTTTTTTTTTCCAAAAATAATCCACCATTATATTAACCTTGATTGCCTAGTCGCGCTGACCACCGAGTAATCAGAACTCACCGCACAGGAATTATTTTCACAGGGTGTAATAATGTTAGATAGTGTGCATAACAGCAAATATCTATTTATTCTTTTTCCCTCTCTAAGGACCCGGCCACGTTACAGAACCGATGCTTTGAATAAGCCAAAATAAGCCGATGATCGAAATATCGAGATGAGAGGAGTCTATGAATTTGTTACTCAGCGCGATACAAAATCATATTTAGATTTCCGTTTCTTAACGCCTTTAAAGACCGACCGATGTTGGGTTTTCTTGTGTCTAGGCACGTTCAAGTACCTAATACATTCAATGGCTCGCTAAATCTCAGTGCACCTACACGGAATGTTTGCAAGTTGGTCTTATTCGCTCCCTGGTTGAGTTACTACTGTTAGATGCCGGGCTCCATAGCTCAGTGGTTAGGCATACTGCCTACTGATCTAAGGGTCTAGAGTTCGATTCCCGATTCCGGTGAGGCTTTTAAAAATAAAAAAAAATGCAAATGAAAAACTCTACAGAATGCCATCATGCGGAAGTGATGTAAAGCCGTAGGCCCCAGATCCCTTGCTAGGGTTGGAACTCCTTAGTTTTGGCAAAATTCTAAGTAAGATTAAGGTACCTGCTACTCTGCATGTCTAGACCCATGGGGTTGGTAAAAAGGGTTTATGAAGGCCTACTTGCTAGACATGAGTCTCCCCACAACTGATACTAACTAACTACTACTGTTAGATTATTGGGTATCCTGGTTGCCATTGTTTTTTATTTGTGACTTCGATCCGGTGTGTATATATTTTTTCATCTATTATTTTATTTGTTAATTAATTTTGTTAAATCCGGTTAGGAATTCTTCGATTTTTCAATACTCTAATTGGATGCGGAAAAGTTGAATTTTTAAAAACTAGAATGGAAAAATAAGACAAAAAAGAATCAATGCAAACTTTATTTTTTATATATGTTAATTACAAAATTAGAGCAGAAAGGCAGAAAGAAAGAGAGCAACGATTTTATGTTATAGGATAATTAAGTAATGAGTAATTTTTTTACCGGATTTAACAAAATCTTGTGTACAATACGTTGGAAAAAGCATGTTTTTCCGTTTACGACGTCTAAAACGGAAAAACATCACTTTTCCCAACTTATTGTACAAATATCTATTGTCAGCATTATTGTGTATTGCTATTACTATCGCTTCACTATTTTGTGAGCGTCGATGTACAAACCATAAGGTAAAGATGTAGTAAAAACCGTAATGATTTTATTATTTCTGATATCTGAATGTACCTTGCGCGTGCAACTTTTACAAATAAAATGCTCACTATTTTTTATTTAGATACACAAAACGTGTTGGTGATACAGGTATGTTTTCCAAACCTTGTAGCATTTTGTTTTTATATTTTTAAAAATCTAATAGCATTTTTTAGGTGTGCCTTAAGTGTTTCTTTTTTTAGACACTGTGAAATTAATTGTCTCAATATCGAAAAAATATTGCCCCTCCCTGGGAAGTTTTCTAACGGCGCCCATGTCCAGAAATGTTGCGATTTTGGTTGGCACAGCACCAAACTTATTTAACCCAACGCATTGTTTGGTACATTTTTTGTGTTGGTAATTCAGAAAAAACGGCAAATATTTTGTATTCGCTTCTGAAGGACGTAAATTTTTGTATTTCTTGCACGTTGGGTACCATGCTTCAGGCACAATAAAGGAACGTAGAGTTTTTGTCTTAGAATCTGGGATTTTAATTATGAGTGATTTCCCTGTATCTTGTATGCCTTCAGTTTTTATGTTTCTCAGCTCCTGCTTCCTGCAGGCACCACTAATACCAAATATTAGAATTACCTACAATGAAATATTCAAGGGTAATACCACAAGCAGTGGATATATTTTGACAAATATTTTGTCGTTTCCATGTAAATTATTGCGTTTAAATTTCACGATACAAAATCACATCAAAAATGTCACGAGCCGAAGGCGAGTGACATTTAAATGTGATTTTGTTGAGTGAAATTTGCAATAATTTTTATGGAAATGGCAAAATATTTAAAATAATATATCCACTTCGAGTGGTATTTGGGACGACTATTTAACAATATTAATACATAACGACTAACTTAATTGAAAAATAATCCAACAATTAATATAATTATTCATTCACAATTAAATTCAGCGGAATACTTCCAAAACACAGCATTTTAAAATTTTTAAAACAAGCCACACAGTTTGTTGGGGTTTAGTGTTACGTAACCTAGCGATATCACTAAGGACAGAACATCATTGCTAAGCGATACTTCGCAACAAGGCTATTTATTTTTTGAGTACGTACATTGTTTTGTGAATATTTTGCATGGTGCCCAATATTCAGTGATATACTGCTGTTATTGGTTGAAAAAAGCAAATGTCTGCAATGTGATTGGCTTATAGGTTATAGTGTTGAATAGTCATATTTATGTTACTTTCATAGATTATAAAAATGTGTTATACCTCTGACTAGTGATGGGTAGAATCGAATACTTTTCAGAATCGAATTCATCGCATTCGAATACTTTTGAGAATCGAATGATTGTTCGAATGCAAGCAATTCGAATGCAAAATCGCACTTCCGAATACAGAATCGAGTTGTGCGCTTATTAGCTACCGATGGTCCGATATCACGAATTAATGAGACTGCAGTAGTTGTAATAACAGCATCTACTTAACAACGATACAAAAAGCACGTCAGGCTCATTCGAGCAAGGTTTAAGATATGCCATCGCTTTCGACCGCTCTTAAAACATGCAGAGCCAACTAATTCCAGAAATAATAAAATATATAATTTATTAGCCCTTCGTTATGGGGCTAATACTCTAAAATACATAAATTAGAGGGCAGCGATTAGGTCGACATCTGGACCGCTTCGACGGATTGGCTGTCGGAATCTAACACACGCACAACCAGGGATACCGAGACGCTGCACGTGCACAAAACAAAAATAAAAATTTGTTTTGATTGTAGGCGGTTCAGCTTATGAGCTTACCCTATTAATAACGTATATTTGTTTTGTAATACTTAAATGTCAAATGTATAGTACCGAAAATGAATATGAGAAAGGGACCGTTTATAAAAATAGTTTTTTTTATTGTTGTTACAGGCCTATATGTATTTCTTTAACATAAATTATTAAGACAACCCCAGCGTTTGTTTCTCTTTCATTTCCATGTATCTGTTGAAATTTTTAGTAGATTTTTAGTTGCATTAGTGATTTTGGTGGTGCTATATCGTTTCGAGTGTGGAATCTTCAGTCTGTGTGGTAATATTAGTCTAAACTCATATGATACGCAGCGCTGTGCTAGTGAAAACTGAATCTGAAACGATTCGAGTGCAAAACCGAGTACCAACCGCCGCCAAGCGCCGATGCATTCGAACTCAGCATTCGGATAAGAATCGAGATCACGCCGAATTCAGCATTCAGATTGGAATCTAGATCACGCCCTGCGAGATTTACAAACGTCGATTAAGTATTCGATTCGAAGCATTCGAATACACTCAAAAGAATCGAATGCATTCGAGATCTTGCAAGAATCGAATACTGTAGTAATTTGCATTCGAATAGTCCCATCACTACCGCTGACCACAAATGCTCGCTGTCTGGTGCGTTTTTCAGAAATTGGTTAATTTCTTCTGGAGAGAGAGTTTTTGACTTTTTACCTCTGAATCCATCAGATTTTCTCTTCAATAGTGCCAAAAGTTAAGGGTAACTCACAATGTTCTTATTATGTCGAATATTGATTGTGTCTCTTAGCATGGAATAAATAGCCCAAAGTGACGACAGCTTCATTTGCTTTGACAATTCGTCGAAGTACGCCTACATTACGTTTTCAGAAAATGATTTTACTTTATTTCTAAGTCTCCAATCCATGAATTTTTGGTACACAATTGCATACCTCTCACGCGATTTTGCCGGAAGGAGATCGTTTACGGCAGTTCTCGCTTTTTCGCCGATTTCAGGCGGCATGCGCAGCTCTTGCTCACTGTCGCTAAACATTTTATAGCTTAAATTGAAAAGAATTAATGGAGAAATGATATAATTTATTAAAAATGATCTTTTTACATATGTAATTACGTACCTACAGTTGAAATTCAACGATAACAGTTGCAATTTGGCAAACTGCCATTCTGGCGTGGCTAATTAGATCGAACAACAAAACAAACAAACAAACGAGTGCCTGCTATGTAATGTTACTCCGTGTGTGATTTTGCCACTTTACGTACGACAGTTCGTAAGCAGCAGCTTACTTAGTTTATGCGTTGTACGTAATTCATTTTTTTTTATACAGGGTGTTCGGTAATGAATGGGCCAAACTTCAGATATAGTTAATTTAGACGAAAATAGGCTGATTTAATCCAACTTACCTCAGTCCAAAAGTTAGTACTAACGGAACTACAGGGTGTCAAAGTTGAAAAAAATAAATCACATTTTTTTAATATCTTTCGATCACTTTCAGCTAATTTCACGAAATGTTGTATCCGGGGGTTTTTTGGCATGAGAAACTCAAATTTATCAACGATTCGGTTGTATCCTCTAGAGGTCGCCACAAGCGACCATTAAGACACTGTTAAACCGCTGCAACTTTTTTGTGCCACGGTGTATGTCATTTTCGACTAGAATTTTTTTCCCTATCTTTTCTGCTTAAAAAAGGTATATTATATTGAACTCGCTAGAAGCAACGGTTTACCATAAAAACGCATCCAAAGCTGATCATGAATGTAAATGATCCTAAAGTAAAGTTGTTGAGTAAAGAATGGGCCATACCGCAACAGCGTAATAGTTAGACCATAATAAGTTGATTTACTTCAGCTTACCCTAGTACCAAAGTCGATAATAACATACAGGATGTCAAAGTATTTACTCAATAATCTGATTTTTCTTTAGGATAATTTACAAGCATGATCAGTTTTAGATGCGTTTTTCTGGGAAGCCGTTACTTCTAGCGAGTTCAATAAGATATACCTTTTTTAAGTAGAAAAGATCGGGAAAAAGATTTTTCCAGTCGAAAATGACATACACCGTGACACAAAAAAGTTGCAGCGGTTTAACGGTGTGCTAATGGTCGCTTGTGGCGCCCCCTAGAGGATACAACCGAATCGTTGATAGTAGAGTACATATAGGCGTTCTGGGACACATTTGAACTTGAAGGTTTTTCAAGGTCACGGGCCTAGCCGAGGTCATGGTCACGAGCCTAGCCGGTGGGCGGGGTCATTGGCCTAGCCCGGGTCACGTGCCACTTCCGGTTCCCACGATGAATTTTTGGGGGTAAAAGTGTAATTTTGAAATTTTACAAGACTGCCACGATGAGTTTTTGAGTTAAAACTCTAATTTTGAAAGATTCCCACGATGAATTTTGCGGCTAAATATCTAATTTTATTCCTACGTTTATAAAAATTTTTCCAGGCTCAACAGGATGTGAGTCATCGTCTGAGAATGTAGACATGTCCAGTCTTGCCGATGCAGAATGTTATTATCAGTAAATTGAACAATGATATTCATTGTTTTAAAATCTGCACGATTGAAAAAAAATAATTGGACAATGAAGCCATTGTTGTCTGGAGGAATTTTTGCTGACCTCCATTATCAGATAAACAGGATGTTTTTGTCTAGAGATTAAAATGTGCAAAGCTGGTAAAAATTGAACCCATTGTTTGAGAAAAATCTGCACAACTGCTAAACTGAATGGAGCCTTTGTTTCGAAATTAAAACTTGTTTGAGGCTCTGGGTGAGACACACGAGTGACTGGGATCTGGTAGTTGATAGTCTCTCGCATATTGTGATAGTTATTAACAGTCAGTTAGTAAACAGTATTTAACATAATACAAAAGTGTTGGAGTCTTAGAGACATTGAGAGAAATCCTCAACAATGTAAATATTACGTGTTTTTTCCCGTACTTTATTAAAAATACAGTCTCGAAATTGAGCCGATAGTTATTTATTTCGCTTTTTGCTGTTGGATTTATGTACAGAAGGGCAGCATTTCCTCACTTTAGCAATAAGAAAGTTCCTAAAGAAATATTATTATGCTGAAGAGATTTACAGGTTACAGTTCAGAGTGTAAACTGAGTTAAAAATTTCTATACAGCTATTAGCAGCAGTATCATTTAATTGCATATTGTTTTCTTTTACGTGAGACCCAAATTTTAGATTCGATTGTTTTAATATAGTTTTGAAAGCACTGCTGACAGACAGACAGACAGGCAGAAAACTTGTAATGCAGCTGCCAAGCCGGGCCTTGTCAAATATCGAACAGCAATATACAGCCTGTTTTAAACGAAGTGTGCACTATTGCTAACTTCTTTATTATTGGACGTACGATATAGGTTAAATTGGCAAACTAGTGGCATTTTTTCTGTTGATTAGAATGGCGAAAACAGAAAAACAATTGAACATCGCCTTCTCGCGAAATTTGGAAAAGTTTACTTTTGTTAAATGGAACACCCTGTATATTTTTTAAAAACTTGAAAGAAAAATGAATTTTTGATATAAAAGTTTGAATACACTATTGTCTTAAAATGAATACTAAAGAAGTTATCGCAAGTTTCAGTTTTGTATAAATTGTATTTTATTTTCAGGTAAACTACTCTTTTTGTTCATGACACGGCAAAATTTTATTAAGAAAAGTTGTTCAGAATCAGAAATTATGGCCCTATACAAAATTTCAGAAAGATATGCGATTTAAAATAAACCATTATTATTATTATTATTATTGAATTTATTAAAATTTGTACCTAAATCAACAGATCTTTCTGAAATTTTGTATAGGGCCATAATTTCTGATTCTGAACAACTTTTCTTAATAAAATTTTGCCGTGTCATGAACAAAAAGAGTAGTTGACCTGAAAATAAAATACAATTTATACAAAACTGAAACTTGTGATAACTTCTTTAGTATTCATTTTAAGACAATAGTGTATTAAGACTTTTATATCACAAATTCATTTTTATTTCAACTTTTGAAAAATATACAGGGTGTTCCATTTAACAAAAGTAAACTTTTCCAAATTTCGCGAGAAGGCGATGTTCAATTGTTTTTCTGTTTTCGCCATTCTAATCAACAGAAAAAATGCCACTAGTTTGCCAATTTAACCGATATCGTACGCCCAATAATAAAGAAGTTAGCAATAGTGCACACTTCGTTTAAAACACCCTGTATATTAGTAAAAAATACTCTTCTGTTAGCAGGTTTAAAGTTTGATGTAGTTTTAGCCAATCTTATACACATATATAATTCCAGCAGTAAACTCTGGTAGGAAGCTAACACACATAAGTACGGTGGAGTCTTAAATGGCAGAATTTTATAATACAAAACAGGGCGATAAAAGAATCGTGTTGTATCATATGTAACCACTCAGCATTTTTCAGTTTATAGGTTATCTCGAAGAATCTGCAACTTCCGCATGTCAATCTCGTAAAAACAGGCACCTTCTTTGTTCTTGTGTTAGCACCTTGGCTTTAAGAATGTTATGGTTTATTTACATTTTGTGTTAGCGCCTTTGGTTTTAAAAACGCTATGTAAATGAGTATTTTATAGAATTTGGAAAACCAAAGAAAATATTAGCAGATAATACAACTTATTTTAAAAATGCGAGGTTTATAAATACAATAATACAGCACGCCATAAAAGTTAGTTTTTTGCAGTACAAGACATCTGCAAGCCTATCCGGTAGAGAGATATTTAAGAGGGGTGATAAAATACTTAAAGATTTTAAATTTGGAAAAATCAAAGAAAATATTAGCAGATAATACATTTGAAAAATTTGAACGACTAATACTCAAGATTATTACAATTACATGCTAAAGACTGCAGACAAAAGGTAAGATTAAAATCAAAAAATTTAAAATAAAGCCTTGAGAATAAGAATTAAATTAAATAAAACCAACTAAAAGCTATTAGGCCACAACAATATATTATTAAAAAATACTCTAATTAATAAGGACGCTATACACGATACCCAACGGTGTTGGGAATTTCTAATCGAATCTAAAATTTGGGTCTTACGTAAATATCCTTAAATTGTTAGGTTGACTGTGTCAGGTTTCCACGAAAAAACTAAAGCTCCTACAGGCCAGATTCTTGGATCAAGTATTGAATCTACGTTTTGCTCGTATGTGCTTGCGACTGGATTGTAGCAGTGTTTGAGTTTTAGTCACGGCACTATATGTTTTAACTACATTTTTTTTATTTTGATTAGTCTCCAAAACAACTGAATTATTTGTATTTGAAGAATTATTTCCAGCTAAAATGTTTCGAAAAAAAATGTAAATGAATATTTTATAGAATTTGTAAAACCAAAGAAAATATTAGCAGATAATACAACTTATTTTAAAAACCCCGAAATTTATAAATACAATAATACAGCAAGGCAAGCCAATCCTAAACTGGTAGTTTTAAATAGCAGAATTTTATAATACAAAACGGAGCGATGAAAGAGTCGGCTGTTGATCATATTTTTGTAGCCACCCAGCATCTTTCAGTTTTTATAAGTTATCCTATCATCCCCTTTGTTGCAGGTGTTAATAGAGGCTATATTTGCGTGTCCCCAGATGTCAGACCTGTCAAGGCTTGTGGATGTAAGCGTCTGGGAATGTGCAAGGTTGCTAAAAATGAAACTGATGTGATTGTCTGGGGTTTCAGCGCAGGTCAGAGCGAGGGTCTGCGCGATGGTTTCTGCACAGTTTAGGCGGGAAATTAAAATTCTGCTCAGGTTTTGACGGTAAATTCAAAGACTGACACCAGAACAAAGAAGGTGTCTGTTTTTACGAGATTGACATGCGGAAGTTGCAGATTCTTCGAGATAACCTATAAACTGAAAAATGCTGAGTGGTTAAATATGATACAATACGATTCTTTTATCGCCCTGTTTTGTATTATAAAATTCTGCTGTTTAAAACTCCACCGTACTTATGTGTGTTAGCTTCCTACCAGAGTTTACTGCTGGAATTATATATGTGTATAAGATTGGCTAAAACTACATCAAACTTTAAACCTGCTAACAGAAGAGTATTTTTTACTAATATATATTGATGTTCGATATTTGACAAGGCCCGGTTTGGCAGCTGTATTACAAGTATTCTGCCTGTCTATCTGTCTGTCAGCAGTGCTTTCGAACCTATATTAAAACAATCGAATCTGAAATTTGGGTCTTACGTAAAAGAAAACAATATGCAATTAAATGATACTGCTGCTAATAGCTGTATAGAAATTTTTAACTCAGTTTACACTCCGAACTGTAACGTGTAAATCTCTTCAGCATAATAATATTTCTTTGGGAACTTGCTTATTGCTAAAGTGAGGGAATGCTGTTCTTCTGTACCGTTACGGCCAACTCAAAGTGCACGACAGATTTTTAGCGTGTAATACGATATTCTAATCATAGACGTCGAGTTTTGACGTTTACGTTTGTCATCAACTGTCATAGAACTGAAAACTCGAAAAATTCCCAGACATTTGTCAGAAGCAGAGAAAATGCGAGCTATTACAAAACTGGAAGAGAACTGGTCGCTAAGTCGAGTCGCAGCAGATTTGCATGTCAGCAAGAGCTGCATTTTCAAAATTAAAAATCGTTGGCAGTAGAGACTTCTGCAAGAAAAGTTTTTTTAACCTCAGAGAACAAAGAACGAGAATACAGTTTGCAACCGACTATTTGAATGAAATCGACGATTTTTGGAACAGGACTGTTTTCTCAGATGAAAAGGTATTTCAATCATTTACCAATTGACGATTAAGGGTGTATGGACCACAAAATTCAAGATTTGAGGAACAATATTATGTTCAACCCTTAAGTAGTGAACGATTCTCTGTAAACGTATGGGGATGGATCAATGCTCACGGTCTGGGGCATGCGATAGAATTAATGGTCGACTGAATGCTGAAAATTATCGCAATATTTTGCAAAATGTGATGCTGCCATCTGTAAGAGAGGCCTTTCCTAATCAATTTACTTTTCAACAGGCAAGATATTACTTAATTAATTAATTTTGTTTACGTTAACGTAATTGATAACATTATTTTCACAGGATAACTGTCCTGTGCATGCAGCAGGGATTGTTCATTGATGGTTTGATGAGAATAATATCAATTTATTACCATGGCCTACAAAAAGTCCGGACTTGAACCCTATCGAAAATGTTTGGGGGTATTTAACTACAAAAATTTATACCAGGGATTTTGCACCAAACAACGCAGATGAATTATGGGAAAGAATAATAAATGCTTGGAAGGAACTGCGGGGATACAATATGGAAACATTGGTCAACCCTATGCGAAACAAACTGCAAAGCGTAGTAGCAATTTAAGCAATTGAATACTGATACATATTTATTAAATACATATTATTACATGTATAGTTTGTTTACTTGTGAAACTTTGCTAAAATACAAACATTAAAAAAGTAATACCTATTCTTACAATCACAAGCAACGCCACTGGAGAAACCCTCATTTAATAAGCCGAAAAATCGCAAAAATAACCATAGTAACAAAAAACCGTGCACTTTGAGGTGTCCGTAACTGTACATAAATCCAACAGCAAAAAGCAAAATAAATAACTATCGGCTCAATTTCGAGACTGTGTATTTAATAAAGTACGGGAAAAAACAAGTAATATTTACATTGTTGAGGATTTCTCTCAATGTATCTAAGACTCCAACACTTTTGTATTATGTTAAATACTGTTTACTAACTGACTGTTAATAACTATCAAAATATGCGAGAGACTATCAACTACCAGATCCCAGTCACTCGTGTGTCTCACCCAGAGCCTCAAACAAGTTTTAATTTCCAAACAAAGGCTCGATTCAATTTAGCAGTTGTGCAGATTTTTCTCAAACAATGGGTTCAATTTTTACCAGCTTTGCACATTTTAATCTCTAGACAATAACATCCTGTTTATCTGATAATGGAAGTCAGCAAAAATTCCTCCAGACAACAATGGCTTCATTGTCCAATTATTTTTTTGCAATCGTGCAGATTTTAAAACAATGGATGTCATTGTTCAATTTACTAATAATAACATCCTGCATCTGCAAGACTGGACATGTCTACATTCTCAGACGATGACTCACATCCTGTTGAGCCTGGGAAAATTTTGATAAGCGTAGGAATAAAATTAGGCATTTAGCCTCAAAATTCATCGTGGGAATCTTTCAAAATTAAACTTTTAACTCAAAAATTTATCGTGGCAATCTTGTAAAATTTCAAAATTACACTTTTACGCCCAAAAATTCATCGTGGGAACCGGAAGTGGCACGTGACCCCGACTAGGCCAATGACCCCGCCCACCGGCTAGGCTCGTGACCTTGACCTCGCTTAGGACAGTGACCTTGAAAAACCTTCAAGGTCAAATGTGTCCCAGAACGCCTATAGGTACTCTACTGTTGATCAATTTGAATTTTTCATGCGTAAAACCCCCGGATACGAAATTTCGTGAAATTAGCTGGAAGTGATAGAAAGATATTAAAAAAATGTGATTTATTTTTTTCAACTTTGACACCCTGCAGCTCCGTTAGTACTAACTTTTGGACTAAGGGTTAAATCAGCTTATTTTTGTCAAAAATAACTACGTCTAACGTTTGGCCCATTCTTTACCGAACACCCTGTAGTGGTCGTGGATAAACGCATTTACACACGGCGTGGCGTGTCCTTAGAAACCAATAGTAATAATCAAGTCCTCATGCAAACGGGAATACCACATTGCGCATTAAGAGCGGGACCGTAGTAGTGGGGACTCGATTGTAATTTTAATTTCCACACGAATTACAGAATAACAGCACAAGAGGGCGTAGTATAAGAAATACCTCTAATAAATTAATTTGGGTAGCAGATGTATCGTTCACGCTTCTAACAAAGAGAGGGCACTATAGTTTTAGACAGAGGCTACTACTGCGTGCATTTCCAAGAACTGATGTTGAAACAATTTTTTGGCCTAGCCTAATTGTTTCGCCATTTATCCAATTATTTCAGGCTTAACCTGTATATTTTTAGTTAAATTATAAATCCTTTTGCATTTCCAATTCGTAAATTTTCCAAAGCAGCGTATTTTCTACCTGCATCAAGCTCTTATCATTTGCACGATGCCCTCTCAACCTCCGCGCTATTTCTTATCAGAGTCCGAGCTTGCCTTTGGGCACAAATTGTTGGTACCTGGCACTTGCTGTCTTCGCTTTGCCCGCCGCGTTCGGCGTGGCTAAAGTTTATGTTCAAGTCAATTTACGTGCGCTCAATTAATTTAATGAGCAGTGTGTGCTTCCAAGGGCTGATTTTGATCAGGTACGATGGCGCTTTGCTGTTTTATTATTCGCATAGTAATTATATTTTTCTCAGCTCTTAATTACCAGCTTCATACACGAGTTTTTCTCGGAGGCCAAGCCTTATCGCATTTTCGACACTTGCTGGCGTTCTTCGTTTTTGGCTGCAAGGTGTGGATGCTGCCGCTGTAATCACCGGGCATCCACGGCAACTTCGTCCTTATTATGCAGTTCACGACCACCTTATGTTGAAGGGTGTAGCTACCCCAGCCGGCGCTTGCTTGTTTGCCGTTTATAAGCATTGGAGAAGCGAGGTTAGTTTGTGCTATCCGAGATTTGTCGTATTTTTAATACCTGGATTTTACATTTATTTAAAATTTAAATGCCTACGTTTTGCAATTATTAAAATGTAATGTTCAATTTGATACATGCTCTTGCTTTTTACATTAAATTTTCATGCTTATATCTAATTATGCCCAGTATTTAAATTTGCTATTTTTATGTATTTCGACCCTCTGTAAAAGGTACAGTCACGCTTTTTTATTGTCAATAGCCTAACAGAAGGTTTAATTAAATGACTGAGGTATGCATATCCCACGAATGTTTTTGGTAAATTATTAAAATAACCCGAAAGGGGTTCTTAATTTTATGCGTGTCGCAACCTTCAGTTAAGATACACAATTTTGTTATTACACTATTTACATTTTAATTATCCTGATCATTGATTACTGAAATTTCAAAACTCTTATTAATTATTAATTAAATGCTAGTCACTTGCAATTTATTTTTCTTCTTATTATTTGAAATCTTTTGATTTCTGGCGCCCATTTCCATTTCCATTTCCTTTTCCTTTTTTTGAAGACATTCCAGGGTGCATAGCTGATGATTTGAACCTACGATCTAAGGCCGCCGATATTTGAGCTAGTTCGGCCATCGCGGTGAGTAAAGAAAGAGTTTTTCAGAGCTGCCGTGGTGTATAAATGGTAGGGGGGTTGATCTGCGATTTTTACTACCATTGATTATTTTATTAATTAATCGCAGGTCGGTTTCCTTATTGTTTCAATGTGTCGCTGAATGGCTGTTATCTTATCGCATTGTAGCCGCCCCCGCGTGTTTGCTGGTTTCGTGTTTCATGCTGCGCTCGCATCTTTCGCTATTCTCGGACTTCGGCCAGTGGTCCGCTCGATCTTGAAAATTGTTTGAAGTGCATGTTGCCCTTGCTTCTGCGACGCCCAATTTCAGTTTTCGAGATGACACGGGTTATGTATGTGCATACGCACCTTGAAGGATTTAAAAAAAAATTGCCTTGAACCGGCTTTGAACTCGCTACCTACCTAACGCTCGTAGGAGCATTTCTTTCTCTGTCGCTCGCGCACGCAAATCTCGTGTTCGTTTTTACTGCCTCTAACCCGCGCCTAGTGCTCTCTCTCTCTCTTAAATTGAACTGTTCGGTCGAATATCTGATGTGCTTCTGTTTTTCGGATCCGTTGTTCGTTCCCTACTTATTTTTTCTTTTTAACTTAAAACCCTTTCTATTTTCTTCTTAATACAGTACTTCTTACGTACAAGTCCATCGCTTTTTATATTTATCTTTATTTTAATACTTTGCTTAAATACTTTTAATATCAATCTTTCACTTGTTCATGTCTTTTCTTACGTTTTCTTGTAAAAAAGTCATTCTTAGGTTTTTCTTTAAAAAAACTCGCTTTTCATATTAACCTTTTTAAATCTTTTTTTACGTTTTAGTTAAAAAAACGCTTTTTCATATGGATCTTCCGTTGTTTAAATCTTTTCTTACTTTTAAATTTTAAAAACCCTCTTTTCATATGGATCTTATGATTTTTAAATCTTTTCTTACGTTTTCCTTGTAAAAAAACTCATTCTCAGGTTTTCCTTACAACACGGTTTTCATGTTCACCTTTTGTTTTTTAAATCTCTTCATACATTTTAGTTTAAAAAACGTTTTTTTCATATGGATCTTTCGTTTTTTAAAATGTTTTCTTACGTTTTAGTTTTAAAAAACAAATTTTTATATGGATCGTATGTTTTTTAAATCTTTTCTTATGTTTTTCTTAAAAAAACACTTTTTTCACGTGAATTTTACGTTTTTATATTTTTTCTTACGTTTTAGTTTTAAAAAACTCTTGTAATCTAGAAAGTATTATCATCAGAAACTACCATAAATAGAATGAGCCTTTTTTCTTTAGAATTCATAGCTTATGTTAAAATTTGTAGCATTTTTATGTACTTATGATTAATTACTATTTTTGTTCAATAGAGAGGACGAAAACGACGATGTATTGAAAATAAAGTAGTTTAATAATAGATACTCTCTGTTTTTGTTATTTTCTCTGCGTTATAATGCGACTATAAAGCCTCTTATTATTTTCCATTAATGGTATGTTATAGACAGTGATGTAGTGGCAAATCTGCCAGTGGGGGAACGCTAGACTTCTGAGAGATATGGAATATCCCCCAGGAAAAGGGGGGTCCGGGGTAGTGATGGGAAGTTTCGATACTTTTGCGGACTCGTTCATTCCAATCCCATTCCGCAAGTGGATCGAGTCCATCGGATTCGATCCTCGGATCGACATCGAAATTGAATGTGCATTTCAGACACCCGCAGGGTTGCCAAAGTGCCAGTAATTACTGGCATTTGCCAGTAAAAATTCATCTTGCCAGTAATTTTGCCAGTAAAGTCTTATGGCCAGTAAAAAATCGACAAAAAACCCCTCATTTATTGTCATTGTCACAAAATGCCGGAAGAGTTTTATTTATCTTCTAAAAACCGATACCGTTGCTGCCATATTAGCAATAAAAAACGCTATTAAGAATCAAGATGGAGTTTTGAAATTCACACCAACAGACAGGAGTATTTAACCTTACTAGCTTGGTAAGAGGGTTTTTACTGGCGAATAGAAGGATATGACTGGCGAGCCGCAGGCGAGTCAGTCACCTTCTTGAGCCAGTAAAACCTGTTACCTTGCGTGTATTGTTGAATATTTTATTTGTTCTTCACTTGTAAATAACTAGAAATTTACCATTTATTCAAAATGTCAAACTGACAAGCAACTAAATTCATCAATATGACACATACTAAGGAAGACAACTCTGGCTTTGCACGCTATCATTTATCTATGAGCACGCTTGTAAAACTGACAGTTAACTTGTAAAGATTTTACAAGTTAGTAACTTGTTAAAATAAACTTTCTTGATTAATACAGTGACTTGATAAATTGATGTTTACAAGTGAGGAACAAATAAAATGATTAACAGTGCTATATGGGGCAGAAAGGAAAGTAATTTATGATTCTGTCATGGTGCCATGACAACTGTTTCAAATATATTTTTGTTTGATATTGTTTTTCTTTGTTTTGTTTGTCTGGTTTAAGAGTTACATAAGCAATATGTGTTTATTTAGTTAGTTTTTCTTAAACTGATATGTACATTATTATTTAAGTATTTGTATTAAAGCAATATTTATTTATTTATTTCGGATTTTTGTTACCTACTTGTTGCCATTTAATAATAAATAGTTTGTGTAATAAAATATTTTTCTTTTGCTGTGTTGATGCAAAACTAAAAAAATAGGGCATCAATTCGACTTTGGCAGTAAATGCGAAATGTTGACTTTGCCAGTAATTTGCAGTAAAAACGGAAGTTTGTATTTGCCAGTAATTGCCAGTATAGGTGGAATTTCCTGCCAGTAATTTTTTGAAGAGCTATTGGCAACGCTGGACACCCGGGGTCCTCGGTCATTCCGGACCCGAAACGAACAACGCGCGTATCTTTGTTTTGGTGAGTGGTCACGCAGTCGGTAATTCAGTATGTTTATATGTCTCAAACAGCAATTGGGCACATACAAAGCCGCCAAAAGCCATAAATCACTGATAACTGATAAAAAAGCATGCAACTTCGGCCGTATCATGTGTCGCCTGTCGACGTCGAACCTCTAAAACGAACACCATCATCATTTGCTGTTGCCCGTCAGCACATTGTATTGTATTCTGTATTGAAATGGATTGAATAACGGAATGCCAAAGGATTGAATGTCCGCGAGAATTGACGCCTCGCGACCTTTTCGTTCCTCGGAACGAATCCGGACCGAAATTTGGACTCGATCCAAATCGATCCTGCCCCGGAGTCGATCCTTTGTATCGAATCCGACCGGATCGACACATGGCTAATCCGGGGGTCCTCTTCAGGACATTTTTTAAAAGTATCGGTGCAAAAATATGCGTTTTGATGTTTTCTGGTGCAATTTTTCCGTATTACGATGTTGCCAGTTTCGTAGCCTTAATATATAAATATCAAGCCAACAACTTTCAAATTCAAACTGTTTTTAATACTTTGCATATTCATAGCAAGTAGCAGTTCATGTTTAACGTGATATTTCTAAATAATAGGATATACCACTAGCCTATATTTAAATGACACTGGAATGAATAATTATCAAATTGTTTGTGCTAATAAGTAAATGCCATAAATTCGTTCTTTATTTTTTTTTAACTTTAAACCAGTGGGGAAACGCCGTTCCCCCGCGTTCCCTCTCGACTACACCACTGGTTATAGATATTAACGATACAAGTTCGAATATGAGCATCATCACGATACGAGTTTGATTGCCAAAACGAGGCGGTGAGCCGAGTTTTGTGGCAACCAAAGGAGTCTCGTTAAGATGCTCATAAGCAAACGTGTATTTTTCAATATTTTATCTTCATCAATAAATTCAGGCATTTGCCAATACATTGCAAAGTTTAAATTTCCCGCCATCGTGCTCTGCATGTCCATACGAAACTTCTAGCTTGATAATGAGTTTTATGTAGCACGGTGTCCCCATTTCTTCATCATAAGCCAAACGCATTTCAGTTTTACCGCTTTCAATTCAAATTTTGCGATAAACGCGCAAAATTTTGCCGCTAAAACTGGATTCCATTTACATAACCAAAATCGCAATTCACAAATCACCAGGTATGTCATGTGACGTCACAGAACAGTTGACGGCGCCATCTATCAAACAGTTGCCCAAGTTTAGGGCAGCTATTATGGTGAACGCGTATTCCAGTGTCACAATTCTAGCACTAAAATCTGTCGTTTAGGTTTACTTGTCTAGCAATGTGGTTTATATTCCACAATTAGTTTTATAATAACATTATCTAGGGAATAAGCTATTAACATGTCAAGTTTGGACCAAAAAGAAATTCAAATATTTATATTTTATTTATTTAATATTTCTGTTATTTGACTTCGCATCCAGGTGAAATTTGATCACACCCTTCAGCGTGTTGTTTTCTAACAATATATATGAAAATAATTAGTTAATTTTAATTGTGAACGACGTCTAACAGATTTTAAAATACCGTGTTGTTTCTATGGTGCTGCCATCTTATAGGAAAAAGTGCAGCGGTCCCCGTCTTAATATAAATTCACTGTATATGCCGTTCAGTAGTTATTTCCCGGTAGATGGAGTTTTGTTTTTATGTTTACTAAAATTAAAACTACATAGAATCTCTTTCTGACACTTTGTCAGAATCGACTGTAAGTACAGGAGGCTCACGAAAGTGTCTAATTTGACATTTTCACGTTAATCGTGTAATGTTGCCAGTGCTTTCATACTGTGTTTGCCACTAGGCATAATATTTATGGACATCAGTGTAATGGATACCTGTCTGTCAACAAATTGTAATTTATACTAAAGCAAATATGCCGAAAGTTATTAAACCTGACACATTACAAATTAGAAAGCCCTAAAGGCATTAATTATAAAGCCGACAGGCCAGACCTCAGCGAAACGGAAATATTTGCTCGGCTTAGTGACATTTGGGATATACCTAAGTATTTATGCATAAAACCTGTTGGTTTAATTTTGGGCTTTGGACTGTTTTAGGTATCTGAAAAATCTATTAGAAGTATTATCGGGCGGCGCAATTTTGAAATTAAAAATAATGGCTCACGACCTAAAAATGATACTATAAAAATTTTACATTTCGGGAAGATTTGCAACGACCGATTTGGAATCATCACTTGAAAAATGAACACTTTACTTTGGCTAGACTATTAAAGGACGCGAGTGTGAAAATTATGAATTCGATAAGGGGAAACAAATTTTATATAATATTCTAAAATCAATTGGTTATAAATACAAACATGTAAACGGACGTAAAATTATATGTGAACAGAAACATGTTTTTGCATCAAAAATTACTTATTTGAGGAAATTCTTGCAATACCAAAATTGTAGTAAAAATATAACATTCGTGTACCTGGACGAAACTTGGATATATCAAAATGCATCGAGCGTCCGACAATTGGTACACGATCCTGAAATTAAAAGTAATCCATCTAAAATTAAATCGGATGGAAAGGGTTTCACTGTTTTGCATGCGGGCTTTGGAAGAGTGTGATCTATTATTATTAACTTCAACTAATAACGATAGGGATTATCACAAAACCATGAACGGCGAGATTTTTCAAAATTGGGTGGTTAATAAATTATTTCCTGCTCTGAATAAAATTCCTGGTAAATGTGTGGTAATCTTGGACAATGCACCGTATCATTCGGCGCAGCTGGAAAAGTTACCCTCACTTAATTGGAAGAAAAATCAGATGCAGGATTGCTTGACACAATGTCAAAATTGAGGGCAAAAATACAAAAAAAAACATCTTTGGAGTTTAATTCAACCTTTTAGGAAAGACAATAACAAACGCTACGTGACTGATGAATCTTTTAAAAAGAATGGTCATGAGGTTTTTAGATTACCTCCGTACTATTGCCAATAAGCATTTATGGCTTGCAGCTCTTTCAAAGTGTAGCTCCTACATGTGGAAAAATTATTGTGATAATTGTGAAAAAATTATTTCGGAAGACTGGGCGAAACATATGGGAAATATTTCGTTTGAAAACATTCCACCTTTCATTATTTCATTGCAGGAATATGAGTCAGAATCAGGTATTGATAATGATTCAGATATTACCAATGAAACAATGGAAGTGGAATAGGGGGTTTTTGGCATCAAAATTCTTGTTTATGACATGGAAAATGAGTGGCTATCTTCTGAGAATCCACACCGCGCAACTCTCAAAGCTGATCCAGCCCCAGGGTAAACCAAGCACAAGACGTTTCTCGTATGAAGATCTAAAGCCGCTCGAAGCTTAAACCAGCATACCGACATCTATCCCAACAAGAAATCTCATTCGCAGTCTCGCATTTCTTACATTTGCATTTATTTAACACGTAATGTGCCATGTGGTGTCAACAAGGTCTCACAAGATTTTTGTCAGCATAAGCCGTGCGAGACCGCTGTGGTCCCACATTTTCGACTACTGGTTTCAGCCATGTGAGTCCACGTTGGTGCAAGAAATCAGTGTTAATCATATGGGGACGTCATATGGGTGGCCTAACGGTCCCGAAACTGCATTTGGCCGGTGTGAATATGATACCAAAGTATCACCACACGGCTACGAAATTTCAATTTGCTTATATTAAATACTCGCAGATATGCTTTTTCTTTTAATCAAAAACTAAGTACATTTTGTGGAAAACAAATATATGATATTGGAAACACTAAAAAACTAAGCACATTTTGTGTAAAAAATTATAGTATATAGCGAATACTAAAGAACTAAGTTCATATTTCGTAAGAAAAATATTATATTGATAATACAAAGAAAACACCAGCCTAAAAGCTACAAACTTGCTTTATGTGTAGCAAAAAATCATTCCAAACAATAATGTTTTTCGCAAATTACGCAATTCAGAGTTGATTGAGGTGTTTTATTTATTGCTTCTTTTCATCCAGATTCATTGATTATTGAGAAATAGCAAGAATATACAGGTTCTAACCTGCAAATTGTGGTGACACATTGGTGCTCCGTGGCCATATATGTTTGAGAGAAACCGTGTGGCTGCGAGGGACCAACCTGTCACCACAACATTTTTTTTCATTTTTCCTTATCATTTTCATGTTTTTACAAAAAAAGTAATTAACTATTGTTCGAAATATAATTTGAGACATAAATTCGTAAAAAATTCTGGATGGCCAGGGTGACCTCATTTTTCGGTTGTATGGTGGCACATTACGTGTTTTAAATGTGGAAGTGTTAGTTTATAAAGGTTTACATCCCCGTCAGTAACCTAGTATTATTAAGCATCTATTATATAATTATAAATAAGTTATTATATAACTGCATACTGAAAGAAATATATAAATTGTAATATTTAAATATTTTTTATAAAATTTTTTGTTACATTAAAATACGACTTTCATTATACCATTATGCCTTCTCAATAAAGTATGAAACGTATTCAGCATGAGCAAGTTGTCTTTCATGATATTTATCTTAACCAAGAATAAAAGTGGCACAAAATCCAAAACCAAATCTGGCAACCACGTTTTGTACATTAACATAAAATTATCATTTTATATAAAATATAAAACTTTTATTAACGACTGACAGCATATTTACAGGGTGAAATTCATCACCCTAACAGGGCCTTCTATCGGGAAAATGAATATTGGACGGTTTATATTTATTACAACTTAGACAGAAGAAAACAGAATCTGGGTCAATGCACCAAGTTTTTTTTTGGAAACAGGTGAAATCTAGTTATCCATCTAACCGAAAATCAAATGACCAAAAAATAAGTAATATTTCGGTAGTAATTCTTTCTCAGTTGTCATCCTCAATTAAATTTAGTGTTTGGTAACTTTGGTGGCACACAACATTTTGCAAATGGATCCTAATGCTTAATTTTCTATTTCGGAGATAGTTTGTTTGCGTCATTAGATATCCACAGCTACATACACATACATTACCGCAATGGCGTAATATTATTACTGATTTGTGCCACAAAATATTGTTTAGCCCAATAAATTAGTAGTTTAAAAGTAGAACTATATACACGAATGTAGAAGTCACAGTAGCTTATTTGCTGACGCAACGTAAAATACTTGGTGTAGGTGCTGCTGTCCTGGTATCAAGCGAGTGTAGTTGGGTGCTAAAAGGAGCCAAGTCCACTGAAATGCAGATGGAGGCGGATGAAAGAAGTGTTTTTTGTTTTTTTAATAATTACTCGACGAGTTATAGAAAAATTAAATAATCCATGTTGTAAAAGAAGAAAACACTGCTCGTGTAAAATTTACATACAATTACGAGGAGCGTTCAAATATAAATTTTAATTTAATATTTATTCAAAAACAAACACAATGACTCTAATGTATATCATGTAATTTTTCTACTCAGTCTCCCTCTCTTTTAATAAACTAGTGCCATCTTTCCGGAAGTTTCTGTATTCCACGAGAAAAAAATTCATTTGGCTGCTGCCACACCCATTCCCGAACCACTTCGATGACTTCTTCATTACAAAGGTGTATTTTTTCCCCAGAAACTCTTTTAAGGGCCCAAACAAATAAAAATTCGATGTAGCAAGATCGGGAATGTATGATAAATCGGGCTGCATGATCCATTTCAATTTTTGAATCGTAGTCAGCTTGTGAATAGCGAAATGGGGTCGAGCATTATCCTGTAAGAAGTAGACAGAGAACTCGCGTTTTTCCAAGCTACCCTTACTGATATTTAATGCAGAAGGAGTATCCTTCACTGTAATGCGACGATCGTTTCAAATAAGTGCATTCTACTCTGTCAGCATTATCTTCTGTGGTCAATGTTTTTGGACGGCGAGGATGCGGAACGAAAATGAATTGTGACGACTTAACGACTGAATGAAGGTAGGACTTGTTCCAGAGCATTAATTAATGTATACAACTTCTTTGCACGTCTTTGTCTTTTGGAGCGCAATTCAAATTATAATTCATAAAAGAACGGTCCTCGTATTTGACTCTCAGCCCCTTATCCTTACTATTCTTTTTGTCCGTGGATGCAACCTCTTTGTCGCCTCTTTAAGTCTGTTTGGATTTTCCGCTGCTTCCATAGCTATCCACATTGTACGTTTTGGAACCTTGCTACTTGCAGATTTACAAATGTGAGGTACAGTGATTTTCCTTCTTCTATTTTTCTCTCTATTGTTGTTTTCAAGATATATATATATGAAACTTTTTTTGTCTGTTTTCCATGTCTTCTATGTTGCGTGTGATTCTTCTTTCTATTGTTTTAGAGTAAATCTTTTGTATGCATGATGAGAGCTCGGTAGTTATCAGCCCTTATTACATTCATCAGTATTTATTTTTTTATGTAGCAGTATTATTATGTTTTCTTCCTAGTCTTTGGATATAGCTTTTCTATCCCATGCTTGTTAACATACTTTCCTGATCCAGTTTTCTAGGCTTCTTCCTCCGTTTCTTCCAACGGCTTTTCCTAGTTTCACTTGTTTATTGATTCTTACACCTCAGCTTCACTTATAGCTTCTGTTCTTCTTCGTCTACTTGTTCTTCTTCTGCCTTATTTATGATTACCATTTTGATTCTTTCTAGTCTAGTTTGAGATGCTTTAAACTTCTTGTCATAGTACTTTCCTCTATTATTATGTATCCCTTTTTATTTTTTATGGGTTTGTTTACTGTATTTTCTTATTAAATTTTCAACTGTTGCACAGAACTCTTTCTTATTTCCTTGGTTGTCCTTGAATTTCTCCTCTATTTCTTTGTAAATTTCCTTCCACGATTCTATTTTTGCTCTTTTAACTTCTTCTTTTGCTTAATTTATTTTTCTAATATAGTTTTGACTTTTTTCCTCTCTTGCTGTATTCAGGTATTTTTTCCAAGCTACCCTCTTTTCTCTGTTTTTTGCTTTTACTGAGTCATTCCACAATTTTGTTCTTTTTTGTTTGGAACTTATTTTCTTCATTCCACATGCTTCCTTGGTTGTGTCTATAATTGAAGTTTTTAGTATCTGCCATCTTTCTTCTAAGTTCCATGTATGGTCTTGCTACTGTTCTTCTCTCTCGTAGGCTTCTAGTTTCTTCTCCCGTTTATTTTGATATTCAATTCTTTTTTGTGGTATTCTTACTTCCTCAACCTTCATTTTTTTATATTCCTTTGATGGTGCTGATTTCCTTGTGTAGAATATTGTGTCTTCAACAACCAGTTTGTGGTCTGAGTTTATTTCTGCCCCTCTTATTACTTTCACATCTAATATAGCGTATCTAGCACCTCGAGAATAGCCGCAGTAATCTACGGTGCTTTTAGCACCCCAAGTCGCTGCTACCAATGTAATTTTATGTGTTTCTTTATGATTGAAGAAACTATCTCCAATTAATATTTCGTTGTCTATGCCCAAATCGATCATTCTGTTTCAATTTTCGTTTATAATCCTGTCACTGCAATATTTTCCCAATGCTTCATATCCTCTTTCTGGAGCTCTACCTACTCATACCTACAAAACATCACATGTTTGCTTCTGTGTCTGGCTTTATCTGTAACTTCCTGTAACCTTATGTAGAACATATCTTTTTCCACTGTGTCGTCACTTTCAGTTGGTGCATAGACCTGAATAAGTGTAATCTTCTCATCACCATTATTTCGATCGCCATTATTCTTGAGTAGATATCCTCCAATTCTATTATTTGATTTGTCAAGTCTTGGCTTATTATTACTTTTATTTCTTCTCTCGTTCATATTGGTACTCCGCTGTACATTAGTTTGTAACCCCTTTCCAGCGTTATCTCCTTTGTCCCTTTTTTCTTGATTTTCGAGATGCCCAATATCTTCATTTTCTTCCTTATCATTTCCTCTACCATTTCCACCTTCTTGCCATTTATACCTATAATATTCCTATTCTCTTCCTTTGTTCTCATTTAGGTTGTCTTCCAATCTTTCGTTCGTTTCCGAGGCTGTCGTTTGTTCTCTGAATCTGAGCTTTTTACGTGGGTGCTTAGCCCAACGGCAAGGGCCCCGTTACCTTGCCACAACTGGCCTTTGGCCCACGGCCGCTTGTTGTGAATCTTCTCCAGGACTTCCCCTATCCGCCGCCCGTGGGTCTCACTCCTTAGGAGTGAGGTCTCCCAAGAGGTAACAGGTCTTGAAAATTTAAAAAAAAACTCGACCCTTCGGGTCTTGTTTTTCTAACTTTTCTCGATCTGGTAAAATGCACCGATCTTGTATCGCAATAAACTATAATTTACATATCTGTCAGGTTTCGATTTCGATATTGTAAAAGTCTAGCACGAGGCATTAAAATGAAATTAGTACCTACATGCGTTTGTTAGTAAAATATTTGTCTAGTTGCAATTCTTTGAAAAACCGTAGCCCGCCCATATTTGTTTACTTTCGAAAAACCTTTTTGCATTCCGTCACCGTTACATCTCTAACTAAAAGATTTAAACAAAATCGTTCGTGTCGTAAGTTGCAGTGCACGTACGCACACATGCACCACTTACTTATACAGGGTGTTTACGGTCTTGTGATTTTAATTGTAAGGGGTGACTGAACACCTTAAAAGAAGGTCATTAACGTTAAAATGCCTTAACAAAAGTTGTATAATAAAAGAGATATGACTTGTAAAATTTTTCTTTTATTAAATTAAATTAAACAAATACACATTTTATTTTTATTTTTTTCAAGAAAACCACCTTACACTAGATGTTTGAAGTTATCGCTGTGTTGTTATACGCAAAGTCTCGCTCGACGTATGAGTTGCCATAACTTACAAGGCCTAGCAGCTGCTTCAACGCGATTGCGATCCAGATGTTGGCGAACTAAACGATTAAAATGCGGCAGTGCGCCATCTTGAAGAAACCACATTTGTTAATAATTCAAAGGTACTTTTTCTAGCAGTTCTAGCAAATGATTTTGCAAAAAAAAAGATATAATCAGTTCCAGTCAATCGGCTTGGCAACACAAAAGGGCCAATAAGTTGTCCGTTGACCAATCCGGCCCAAACGTTTATCGTGAATCTGTGCTGGAAATGCTTACGACGAACAGCATTTGGATTTTCAACTGCCCAGATATGAGTATTATGACAGTTGTTGGTGCCGTTACGTGTAAACGTTGCTTCATCAGTTGCCAACACAATGGAAGAAAAGTTTGGAATTTCAGCAGAAACCATTGGCAAAAATGCAAACGTAAAAGATGATCTGCAGGTTGTAATGCTTGTACTTTTTGTACGTACATGGAAAGGATACAATTGATTTTCGGGCAGTGTTCGCCAGACAATTCGATTTGAGACATCTACTTGGCGAGATATTTCTGGAGTACCACTGGAAGGGTCTGCTTCAACAAGGTTTAGTATTTCTTCTTCGGCATCCAAAATTCGTTGGTGTCGGCCAGGCCCACCATTCCGACCTTGACGTGTTTGCAGTACACCAGTTTCTCAATGCATTTTTGTGGGATCGGAGTTAGCCTGTTAGGAAACCGCTCAGCATAAAATCGGCTTGCAGCAGCAGGATTCTGGTGTACTTCCCTATAAATTAACATGTCAAGGTATTCACTGTTAGTGCAATAGACCATTTTTTACGTACCTTATTAGAATTTATTTGGAAGAATTTATGCCAAACAAACAGTGCAGTGACAACTACTGAAATAGTTTGAGAGATGCGAAAAGTTATTGGCATCAGCCTACTTAGTGATAGCTTATCGTGTGAATTTATGTTTACTTGAAATAATTTTTTGAATAATTGTTTTAACGTTAATCATTTTAGCGTTAATTTTTTGATCAATTGTCTTTGCGTTAATTGTTTTAGTGTTATCGACAATCATTTTAGCATTAACAACCTTTTTTTAAAGTGTTTAACATCCCTTAAAAATAATAAAATACAATAAATAAATATATATTGCTATAGCTCACCAGTTGAACTATGCCTTAATTAACGCAATGTCTTAAATGTTAAACGATAATTGCTTTTAAATCGAGAGCTCTTATTTTCAGGGTGGGTTCGCCAAAATCTAGTTCTCTATTAATTGAAGTTTTAAAATTGTATTTTCAAAAATCTTTGACTATAAATGACACATAACGTCAAACTTGACTTTTAAAATTTATCAAATCAGGTAATTGACAATTGTATCTTACATTAACACATTTATTATTCAATTCACCTACTTAAGTACTGTATCAACTTTATATTATCACTTTCTTTTATTGACAGTTATTCAAAATGCTTTTTCAACTTATCTACACAAACCTCTATAACTGCTCTAGCTTTCACTGCAACATCCAACAAATACCGGATCCTGACCTCGCCAGACTGCAACACCTACTGCCCACTTCACAAACAGTAACACCTATGATGGCCTGTGAATCCTTTCAACTGCATCCGTCCTGTCAAACCAACTCCTATGCTTCCAAAATCCAGTCCTGGTTCCTCCTGAATGTCACTGTCACACGAACTAACTCCTGGTAAGTTGATATATTATGATGTTCCAAATCTAACTTTGTTCCCTTTTTGCAGATAGTCCGATGTCTCCTGTAATACTCACAGAATATCCAAATCAAATAATAACTGTAAAAACCTCTACTAATATCTTGTACGTATGAATAAATCCAAATCACTTCAACTAATATAACATTCTGTATTCTGTATCTCCAATTAACTGTATCTGTATAATCTCTTCATCCACTTGATGTCTCAATACATTCCATTTTATATTTCACCTGTTCGACCTCGTAGATTTGTTTAAAGCCCTGTTTTAATTTGTCATTACCAAAACCAATACAAATTAAGGCATAATTTCTATTTTTATTTCACAAAATTGGTTATTTCAAAATTACATGTATGCTTTCATGAGTTGTTTTACAGTAACTAACTAAACAAACTTCTATCCCTATTAGATACAATTCTTAGGGCACACTTCCTATATTTTAAAATAATACTATTACAGGATATTCATTCTGATTATTATTAACAAATACATTTGTCTAATGTTACCTTGGTTTGTTCTTTATTAACATTTAATACAACCATTAAGTTTATTTATTTCAATTAATATCGCACTATCAAATGGTTCCTTTCATTGTATCAATTACTTTCATTATTCATATTCGAAATTTTTACACCCATAAAGATCTAATTATTGTAACCTTCCAGTTTTGAATATTTCTTTCTTATGATTTATTATACTACGTCATGTATCATAACAATATATATCCCTTATTATAAAACTTTTATTAAGACATTTTAACGTTAATGACCTTTCTTTAAGATGTTTAATTACCCTTGAAAATAAAATCACAAGGCCGTAAACACCCTGTATAGACAAAAATTCCAACAAAATAACAATTAGTTAAAATTTAAAAAAAAATCGCATTGCTTGCACGCATGCTTCCTCCTGGTTGTTCGTCAGTTGGCAAGCAGAGGTTTGATGCGATTGGACTTCTCCCCTTTTAGCACCACGGCGACGTGTTCCAGAAGCAGGATATCATGATGTAGCAGAAGGTAGACCGACAGCTAGCAGATGTCTGTGCTGCTATACAAAATTCAATATTATATTATTTTGTTGCTTCATGTGACAGTATTTCCAGCGAAAGTTAAATTTGTAATCTTCATTTTGTGACAAAAATCAGTAATATTATGTCATTGCTGCAATCTGTGTGCGTGTGTAGCTCTAGAGACCTAAATGCACACTATACAGCGATACGATCAATTACCATGATATTAGGTAAATGACAAAATGTGTATAGTGTATAGTTCCAACTTAAAAGATCTGCATATACGAACAACTGTCTATTCTGAATTACAAAGTTTTTATAGTTCAGAAGCACATTGCTTTATTTAATCAGACAAAGAAGTTATTTTATCAAAATTAACTTCTAAATTCTAATAATCCTTCACTTGAAATGTGATTTTATAATTTGACTTTAACCAGCTAGGTAGGTATTACATTGAGAACAATTTCAGTTTTCTAATAGCCGGAACTACAATTTAAAATAATTAAATTGTCAACCAGTCAACCTCACTGCAAAAATAATGACCAGAAACTTATGTTTCAACACAATTCAATCTAATTATAATGCTTGTAATAGCTTTTGCTATATTATTACGTCATTTTTACTTCCTTTTACTACTATAAAGGAAGTATTGGATTCACCCCAAAAATTCGAAATTGAGTTTTCAACAGATCTTCACGTTTTAGAGTCCCCTGATCCCAAAAAACATATTTTTTTTCATTGGTCTGTCTGTCTGTCTGTCTGTGTGTCTGTGTGTCTGTGTGTCTGTCTGTGAACAGAATATCTCAAAAACGAAAAGAGGTATGGCATTGAAACTTCATATATAAGTTTTGTGTACTATGTAGATGAGACAGCAAGTTTTTGAAGAAAATCGCATAACCGGAAGTAGGTGTTTACTCTTGTGATTTTTCAGTTTTTTTCGATTTTTTCAAAAACGGCTCTAACGTTTTTTTTTAAACACTACATTTTTCTTACATTTTTAATGTGTATTGATGTGAGATAGGTGATTTTCCAGTTGAATACTTCTAAAGTGGGTTTCTTTTGTTTTTTTTTCTATTTTTTTTATTAACTCCTATTTTAAATAAAACACCCGGTATATTATTACATTTTTGAATTCACCTTAAAATTCTAGAGAAAATTTGTCTCTTCAACTAACACTCGATTTTGTACCGTTTTTGTAGAATTTGTAATTTTTGAAAATTTTTAACAAATGGTTAAAAATTAAAAATAAAATTTTTGACTAATTATAAGATCACTGTAAAAGGAAGTTGTGTGAGTGTATCACACCAGATTTTTTTCATTGGTCTGTCTGTCTGTGTGTCTGTCTGTCTGTCTGTGTGTGTGTCTGTGAACAGAATATCTCAAAAATGAAAAGAGGTATGGCATTGAAACTTCATATATAAGTTTTGTGTACTATGTAGATGAGACAGCAAGCTTTTGAAGAAAATCGCATAACCGGAAGTAGGTGTTTACTCTTGTGATTTTTCAGTTTTTTTCGATTTTTTCAAAAACGGCTCTAACGATTTTTTTTAAATTTTACATTTTTCTTACATTTATAATGTGTATTGATGTGAGATAGGTGATTTTCCAGTTGAATACTTCTAAAGTGGGTTTCTTTTGTTTTTTTTTTTATTAACTCCTATTTTAAATAAAACACCCGGTATATTATTACATTTTTGAATTCACCTTAAAATTCTAGAGAAAATTTGTCTCTTCAACTAACACTCGATTTTGTACCGTTTTTGTAGAATTTGTAATTTTTGAAAATTTTTAACAAATGGTTAAAAATTAAAACTGAAATTTTTGACTAATTATAAGATCACTGTAAAAGGAAGTTGTGTGAGTGTATCACACCAGATTTTTTATTATATCAATCAGAAACCGTCGACGGGAATTCCCTTAATTTAAAATTAGTTTTAGTAGAATCTTTCGAAGTTGTACTTTCGGGACCGATCATTTTTACCATTTTTATTAATTTTCAGTTTTTGCCGCAACCACGCAATCAGTCGGGACCAAACTAAAATTATATAAAAGACCTCATAAAACTGTAAAGACAGTAACCGCTTTGACGGTAAAGGAGTGTCGGAAAATGCCGTTTAGTGAAGCTATTCCGCCGGATTAATGTAACACGCTATCTCGAGAACGATAAAATCTATCACAATGACTTTTGCGGCAGTTTGTGAGGAATAGTAATGTAAAGAACTGAAAAGCTTTTGGATGAAATTAGTCTTTTCGTAGTAGTTGTTTCTCGATTATGTAATCGAGATACCAGTAATAGATGTTAAGCGGCCGCGTAACTACGTTGACACAACGGCGCAGTAGTACAGATCTGGGCTGCTGAGCTTAAGGTCACGAGTTCGAAACTTGCCTTCAAAAGTTTTTTTTTATTATTAAAAGATTCAGATACAAATGTCTGTCTATTGTCTCTTATGAATGTGGAATGTGACATTGTAGGCGTTCTCTGCCCCCAAACCAAAAGCACTGTTTCAAATATCACAAAACTTTAAAACCCCTCACCACACAAATATCATCAATAGCTACGAATGTTATACAGCAAAATGGCAACGATATGCATGTGACCAAATCACAAATGGAAGTGGGCGATCCCCTCGCATTTTACAGCTACAACTTAAACAAATACATACATACAAGATGGAGGAGGGTATAGGTCCACCGTTTTTGTTTAAATGTTTATTATCTCGGTTCTTAAAAATGGCCAAGCTTTCAAAAGAATTTAATTGCTTTGTTGGAGTTAACGCCTTTACAATTTTTAGGTCATCCTTTATACTACGACCCGTTTCGTAAGTATGTTGGGCAATACTCGACTTTTCGAATCTTTTGAATCTAAAATGAGCTATATGCTCTGTAAATGTAATACCAAAATTACGACGTGTTTGCCGAATATATTTAGAATCACAATGGGAACATTTAATTTCGTAAATTAAAGATCTCTCTAAAGTCCTAAGTAACCTAAGTTTGTCGTTTGGATTTCCCCAACTAATTTCTAATATTATTGTTTACGAAATTCAATATTCCCATTGTGATTCTAATTATATTGGGCAAACACGTCGTAATTTTGGTACTAGGTTTAAAGAGCGTTTGGCTCATTTTAGATTCAACAAATTCGAAAAACCGAGTATTGCCCAACATACTCCCGGAACGGGTCATAGTATAAAGGAGGATGACCTAAAAATTGTAAAGGCGTTAACTTCAACAAAGCAACTAAATTCTTTTGAAAGCTTGGCCATTTTTAAAAACCGAGATAAACTTTTGAACAAAGACGGTGGAATTATACCTTCCTCCATCTTGTATGATTTGTTGAAGTCAGATTGACCTTCGGCCATGTTAATTGGCCCTCGGCCACGCCCTCCGAGTCAGACAGTATAAATAGCTGTAAAATGCTCGGGAAGCGCCAACTTCCATTTGTGATTTGGTCACGAGCATATCGTTGTCATTTTGCTGTGTAAGTTTCGTAGCTACAGATGATGACAGCTTGGCTGTCGAAATACGTATTTAGCAGTTGTGAAATATTTGTGTGGTAAGGGGTTTTAATGTTTTGTGATGTTTTCAAACCACAGGCTCCAGCAGTGTTTTATATTGTTTTAAATGATTACGAAGGCTAAATTAATGTGTCAAGGAATGCGCGTCCCAAAAGCTCATGGCAAAACTTTCACACCCCAACACGGTATCGAAGTATCGATAATACGCTTGCACCTTGTCATCTTGTTTAATAATTAATATTAAATTGAAATTATCATTTTGGTGCAAATATTTTATTGATTGGCTTACTTATGACTGATGATATTTATTTACTCAAATACCTAGTTAATGTAATATTTTAAAATACATGCATAATTGCCAATTCTTTTTCTAACTAAGGATACCATTCCCTCATTATAATTTTCCAATATTAGTGCATTTATATAATTTTCGCATTCTGTACATCCAAATCAATTGGTTCTAGCAATTTGAATCCATTTGATAGTAGATTATCTTAGTTAAAGATTCTTTCTAAAAGAAACCTGATATAATTGTTCTTGTCCTAAAATTTAATTTTGCGATTATTTCAAAAACTACTTAGAAAATAACAAAATGTACAAATAATTACCTAATATACAGTGAATTTATTTTAACGCCCAATGTGGTATTCCCGTTTCCCTGAGGATTTGATTGTTACTATTGGTTTCTAAGGGTACGCCACGCCATGTGCAAATGCGTTTATTTTAAAATGCAGTATATAAACCGTAATTTTATTGAAAAAGAAGCATCAGAAATAACAACAGGGCATGTAATAACCCACATACTTGCTGTAAACTGAAGTCTTTAACCATTTGATCAACAGAATTTCTTCCTTCGTAGAACATATATTAGATATGTTTTTACATACTCAGTAACGTGTCCATATTGCATTTTAAAATAAACGCATTTGCCCATTGCGCGTTATAATAAACTCCCCGTATATCAGTTTTAAAAAATGGTATTCCCATTATTATTGGAAAAATCTAATTTTGTGATTTTTTCCAAAAACTGTACTTACAATAAAACTTTTTAAACAAAAGTTGTAGATACCTGCACAATATATAATCTTGTTCTATGACATACTAAGAGTAATGTATCACTTCTGGTTACCCAATTTTATCTCGAATTTATATTAAAACGAAAATATATATTTTCAAGCAAATCCATTAAACTGGACTGCCAGATTCACAAACTGACCGACAGAAATCACTTTGAAAACCACTTTCTGAATCAGAAGATACGAAAACGTACGGACTTGAGAAAACCTGTTTTCTCTATCTAGGGACCTTGAAACGTGAAGATCTGAAGAAATCCGGGAAGGCGATTTTTTTTCAGGATTGCAGTACTCTTCGTCTTTTCGACGTGGGAATTATCTGAGATAAAAGATCGAATTATCTTGACGTATATTATGAAACTTACTGGGCACAAGATTGAGCGTAAATTCATGTCATCAGTAAGGCATCCAATAAAATATATACGCCAAAATGATAATTTCAATTTAATATTAATTATTAAAAATTATAAATAATTTGAAATTAAGGCAATGACCGAAAACGGTTTCTGGTTGGTCCAATATAAAATGACGTAATAATATAGTAACAGTTATTGCAAGCATTCTCACTAGATTGATTTGTGTTGATACATAACCTCCTGGTTATTATTTTTGCAGTCGGGTTAAGTTTCATGTTGACCGAATGACATCTCAAATATTTTAAATTGTAGTTCTGGCTATTATAAACTGAAATTTTCGTCAGTGCAATCAATACCTACCTCGTTAAAATCAAATTATAAAATCACACTTCAAGTGAGAGATTATTAGAATTGAGAACTTTATTTTGATAAAATAACTTCTTTGTCTGATTAACTAAAGCAAAGTGCTTCTTTCTGGACCATCAAAACATTGTAATTCAGAATAGAAAGTTGTTAGTATCTGCAGACCTTTTAAATTGGAACTATGCAATATGATTTTATCGTTGATACAGCTTTTATCAGTCTTCATATTTACATATTTATATCGAGTATCATGCGAATCGATGGTAACCGTTATATTTTCTATTTCGGAGATACTCTGTATAGTGCATCATTAGGTCTCCATAGCTACACATACACAGATTACCGTAATGACGTAATATTATTACTGATTTTTGTTACAACATGAAGATTACAAATTCCACTTTCGATGGAAATAATATTATATAGAAATCTGTATACCGTGCAGATGTCTGGAGTCGATCTACCTAGATCTACCTATTGCGACATCATGATATCCTGCCTCCGGAACACGTCGCTGTGGTGCTAAAAGGGGATAAGTCCAACCAGACCAGAGCAACTAACTCTCTGCTTGCCAACTAACGAACAACGGCCATAATAAGAATCTGCATTGAAAATATCGTGTGTTCCAAAAAAAATACTCATTTAGGGTAGGCCTTGGAAAGAAAGATAGAAAATCTAGTCATCTTAACTTAACTATGTAGGTGAATGCCAGATTGCATTTTGTTTATGAACACATCTGTCACTGTGACAGGTAAAAGTTTACACTGCATTAAGTTTAATTGTATCAAGCACAAATGAAAATAAGATGGCATGTACACAACAACAACGTGTGTAATAATTATAACGATCAATAAAAATTGTTTTTGTTAAGTGTTTTGTATATTTTTAGGAAAATAATTCAAGGCCAAGATGTAATTTAGTTCTCTCTGACTTGGTAGTTCATTTGCATGAATGGCATTTCAATTTGATCATGGCATGCGGCGAATGAGTTTTTTTTTTAACATTTATGATATAATAACAACGCGGTAAGTAGAATACCAAAGTACATTAAGGGTACCTTCTTAATATATTCGGGCTTACGAAATGAATGTTTTTTTTACGATCACTACTAAAAGTAGGCCTTTTAGCACTAACTTGTTTCACTAAAAATTACGTTTTCTAAATCAGCGTGTTAAAAGTGAAATTAGCTGTTTACTTTTAGCACATGTGCTAAAATGTAATAACTAAAGTAAAATGTGTACTATTATAATTACCTTTAATAACTAACTTTGACAGCTACCGACTGCGGAAACAGTCACCTGCGTCGTCGTGGCCATCTCTTTACTATGAAATAAATTATAACTGTCATAAATGCAAACCTTTGTTATATCGACATTTATGGATTAATAACAGTAAATTTTATTCCGTAGAAAAAATATTGTGTGGAAACTCGTGCTAAAAGTGTTATTGCACTCGACATGTTATGAAACTCAGCCTTCCGCTTCGTTTAATAATTTTCATGTCTCGTGCATAAACGTCCACTTTTAGCACTTGTTGCACAAATAGCTATTATTTACGTATTTCCTTGTCCAACCCGACTTTATAGCAATAAAGCAGGAATTAATAATAATAAGAATGATGTCTTTATTAAATAATTTTTGGGGCGAATCCAATACTTCCTGTATTGTAAAAGGAAGTAAAAAGCATTTGAGGCATGCTTAATTAGTCGCTGCACATTTAATGAACTGTAGTAACTATTGCATTACCAGAACGTCATAAATAAACAAAACACAAACAGTAATTAAAATTTAGGATAACAAACAACATTTCTTAAATACAAATGAAAACAGTAGTAAAGAGAGGAGATGTTCAAATTGCTGCCCATTTACTTCTTGACAATAATGACTGCGCTTTTTAAAATTATCTAAAGAGTCGCACAAAGAGTTGCGAGAAATAGCAGCCATTTCAGCACGAATACGATTTTTCAATATGTTTAAATTGTCAGGTATAAACTCTAAAGAAGACAAGTCTGGTGAGCGAGCGCCCCACTCCACGGTTTCTCTTCTCCCGATCCAACGCCGATCAAAAATGTCTCTTAAATAATTGCGCACTGCAAGTCCATAGTGGGGAGATGCGCCATCCAGCTGAAACCAGATGTTTTCGTTGACTGCATTTGTGTTATGATGATTTGGAAAGAGTTCTATAATTTATTTATTTATTTATTTATTTATTTATTTATTTAATTAACCTGTTTTACAAGGTATAACTACCCAATTACAAAACAGTTGTATAGAGAACATGGATACATAATATACCAAAAAACTTCTTTGTAACAAGCAAAAAACAAAACAAAACAAAACAAAAACGACTGAACACAAAACTGCGTAAATTTTATGATTCGTTTAGTTCGTAAAGAAGTAAGATTTTATTTGCTTCACAGTACAACAGAAGATGTCAATGTCCTGACTAACTGAGTTGCAAATCTGTGCCATTTTATGCAAAGGAGAATTTTTTAAGATATTTGTTCTAGGGCTTTCAAGGTATAAGCAGTTCTTATTTCTGGCTGCTTGTCGAGGAATGTTAAAAGCCAATTGTTGTAACAAATTAGGGGTTTTTACTTTATTTTGCACAATTTTGCTTAATAGGGAAAGGGAATGGCACTCGCGTCTTTTTTCTAAGCTAACAAAATCATGTTTATTCAGCAGTTCGTCATGTGGTATGCCTCTCTGCGGATATGTACCATCAGTTTTAAGACTTAAAGCTTTTAAAAACCGTCTTTGAATCGATTCCAATCTGTCAATGTGATTCCGATAGTACGGGCTCCATATAACTGAAGCATATTCAAGCTTAGATCTCACAAAGCTATAGTAAAGCGTCTTCAAAGTGTTAATATCTTTAAAATCGCGGCTGCTGCGCATTATAAAACCATATGCTTGATATGCTGATGATATGATGGCATCAATGTGATCAGTAAATGTGAGAGTTCTATCGAAGGTAACGCCCAAATCCACAAAAGTATTTGGTCTCTGAAGTACATCATTAGCTATGCTATAGTTATACTCAATAGGATTTGATTTTAGGCTGTAAGACATTACTTTGCACTTGGAGATGTTAAGGCTCAAATGATTTTCTTGACACCAAAAAGCAATACGATTCAAGTTCACTGATAACCGTTCACAATCCGAGATATCCGTTATAACACTATATAGCTTCAAGTCGTCGGCATACAACAAAAAATTTGTATCAACAACTTTCGAAATGTCATTGATGAAAATACTAAACATTAACGGCCCCAGGTTACAGCCTTGCGGAACTCCAGAAGTTGCGACGTACTCAACAGGCTGAAAACCATTTACTTGAACATATTGCAATCTACTGGTCAAATATGAATGAAATAATTCGACTAATGGACGAGATAAGCCAACTGATAGTAATTTGTTCAGCAATATACCATGGTCCAGTCTGTCAAAAGCTTTAGAGAAATCAGTGTAGATTACATCTGTCTGGGACCGCTTGTCAATACCCTCAGCAATGAACTGCGTTATTTCCGTTAAATTAGTTACAGTAGAACGTCCTTCCATGAAACCATGCTGGTTGATGGAAATAATGTTACTTACATGACTAGCGATTCTTTTTTCCAACAGCATTTCAAATACCTTACAAAAATTACAAATTATAGAGATAGGCCTGTAATTACTGATATTATGTTTATCACCCTTTTTATAAATTGGGCATACTTTAGATACTTTCCAGGTGGAAGGAAACTTACTTGATCTAAGGCAAATATTAATCAAAATAGAAAGGGGACGCATAAGTGCAGGGGCACAGTCTTTTAGAAAGAAAGCGGGAATGTTATCAGGTCCAGTTGTTCTTTTTGGTTTAACCTGCTTGAGTATTTCAAATACTTCCTCCTCGCTAACGTCATGAAAATTCAAATAATTACTGCAGGTATTACCCTCTATAATATCATTAACCGAAGAATTCCACGGTGTGGAGATAATATAAGACTGCTTAAATAAATCTGCAAAAGCATTAAGAATGTCTTGTGAGTTATCCAGTACTTGGTTTTTGTAAGTCATAGTATCGCCGATTTTTGAAGAACATTTCTTATTATTAATAAATGCCCAAAATTTGTTTGGATTGTTTGAAATATCTTCCTCGGCATTCTTAACATATCTATAGTAAGCAGTGCTTATTTCACGTTTAACTGTTGCTCGAAATCGTTTAAATTCATGAAATGCATAACTGTCATTATCGCGCTTGTACTTCCGCCAAAACTTTGCTTTGATTTTAATTAATTTAATGATGCCACTGTTATACCATGGAGGGTAATTATTGTTGGACTTTTTAGAGTATTTTGGCACACATTGATCTAAAATATGATAAATCTTGCCATAAAAGTAACCGCAGGCATCATCAGCATCAGTAACCGCCTCTAAAAAGGTCCAATCAATTTTTGATAAGGAATCGTACAATAACGGAAAGTTTGCTTTACGAAAATTGTAGCAGTTTTGAAATAATGATTGAAATGTATCTTTATGCTTATTGTCTGCTCTTAATGATAACGTGATATCAAGTGCTGGATGGTGTCCGTCTTCAGAGACCAGGGCATCAAGCGATTTTTCAACAAAGCAATGATTATTATGTAAAACGAGATCAAGTATACGATTGAATTCGTTATAGACAAAATTAGTGTTTGATTCACACAGATGCGTGCATCAAAACCTTTTTGATTATAATTAATCATGTAATTCAAGTCATAACTGTTCTATCTCATTCAAAGGTCGTGGTAAAGCCAAATTTGCATCTTGCCGTATTTGTTTGCCTCTGTTAATGTTGGAAAGGAATTTGTAAGCTTCCCTTAATGGCTTTTAAGCGGATGGATACATTTTCTACTAGAACTTAAGCTGACTTAGCATATTTGGGAATCATGGGTTTATGGATTTCGTTCAATTGCCTCATTGAGAGAGATTAGCATTAAGGTTTCTTAGAATAAGCATTTTTCCTAAATAACGTGCGACGCTCCGATTGGCTACGCAGGATCACCTCAGCCAATAGTGTTTGAGCTTGCCCCTCCTTGAATTTGCGAGTTCGGCTAGTTGTAAATTCAGAGTTAGTTAGATTCAGAACTTCGAGGAAGCAAGCAGCTATGCTTTGTGCTGGGTTGCGGTCGTTCTAACTCCCTGGAGAAGACGTTTCCAGGTTGTTTTGTGTTACGGTTACGCGCAATTCGCTATTTTCGCGTGGCCAATCCAAGCGTGTCACAACAGTTGAAGCTTTTGTAAAAAACCATCGGTCCATCAGTGACGTTTGTAATCGTTGTTACTCAATATACTCGTGTTTGTTAAGTCTTGTTTCACTCCAACAACTAACTGAACCCAAGTTAGGGTTATTAAGTGGCAGTTCCCGGCAATCCCATTGAACCGGAATTCGCAGGGAATTAATTGGGGGCCCCATTCGTGGAAGCCTCTTATCAAGTTAATCATACAAAAAACATTGGTCCTTCGAGCCGGATTTGGAAGAAGCTAAAAAACGCGAGTGTACAAGTTTCCAGTAGCTGGTGGATGCAATCGCTCCAACATCATTTCGTCGGAGAGCGTCAAGAAGCTTCGGCAACACCAGGAAATTCAACCATCGAGAGCTTACACCGAGTCCAGGTCCCACGTCAAGCGGCAGCGATCGGCAGCGGGTTGGTTTTCTGTTCGTCAAGAAGTTACTGCGTTCTCAAATCAAAAGTAAGTCCTTTTCCATTACACCTTCGTTTAGTGTTGTTTTTTGCTTGTGTCAGTCATGGTGGAAACTCGTTCGGCATCAGCGGTCATGTCGGAAACTCGTGCTTTAACCACTCGTTGCAAATTCATAAAAGCCAAAGTAGATCGTTTCGAAACTCTATTTCATAGAATTTCTTCGTCCAGCCCCGTGAAGGCTCACGAGGTCGGCAGCTTGTCAAAAGAGTTTAGTTGTTTCCAAAATTTGTTGGATGAGTATGAGAAGTCAATGGAGGGCCTAATGGAGGCCGACGCTGAACACTTTGATGAACTTTTCAATGAATTCGACTCTTTTATGACTCATTTTAGCGAGATTAGTAGCACAGTCGAGGAATTCTTATCAAAAAATAAGATCAGTCCGGGTATAAAACCGAATCTAGGTCAAAATTCTTTGCAAAGTGGCCCTTCAGGAGAGCTCGCTGGATTAAGATTACCACCCTTAGATTTGCCTTCATTTTCGGGGAAATTCGAGAATTGGGTTCAATTTCATGACTCCTTTACGTCGCTTATTCATAACAACGCTAATTTGACCAACGTTCAGAAATTTTACTATTTGATTTCTTCCCTTAAGGGAGAAGCTGCTAGTTCAATCTCGTCGTTAAAAGTTACCAACGATAACTATACCATTGCTTGGGACATCCTAGTCAAGCGCTTTGAAAATAAGAAACTGATAGTAAAATCAAACATAAATGCGTTATTCAGTTTAGAGAGCGTAAAAAAGGATTCACATTCGTCTGTTCAAAGGCTGCTCGATAGTGTAGTTAGAATTTTGGAAATTTTAAAGGCGTACGGGGAACCCACAGTCGACACCATACTAATACATATCATAGTTTCGAAGCTCAGCTCAGCAATGCAGACTGACTGGGAATTATACAAACATACCGGACAATTTCAGTGTAGCGAGTAGCAATTCCTTGCGATCCCGGTGAGGACAGGTCTACTTCAGGGATGCGACCCTGCACACGCAAGCCTTGATTTTCTCTCAACTTCCCCCACCCCAAAGAGGGAGAGTCATGTCCAAACCTACATTCCTACCCATCCCTACATTTAACCCCACCTACACCCTTACCTTCCCAAACCTGGCAGAAGGTATAAAATGCAAGCACCAAGCCGCCTGGCCAGCGTGGTGCTTTATGGCTAAACACTCCCTATGACAAAACGAAAGAAGTACAGGCCCTCAGTTCCCAGCAGTCCGGATCTAAATGGCCAAGGCAGTGGTCAAAGACAGAGAAAGACAGAGGGTGCTATAAATCGCTGGGCGAAATTAGACTGCCACTTGAAGACGAAATCTGCGAGAACAAAATCCAGCTCTACAAAAACTACAAAAATAAACATTGCAACATACAATGCAAGATCTCTTTCAACCAACGACAGACTGGAGGAATTAGAAGAAGAATTAAAACACATAAAGTGGGATATAGTGGGGTTAAGCGAAGTCAGGAGAAAGGAAGAAGGATGCATTAAACTCAAAACAGGACACACGCTACTATACAAGGGGAAAGATTATGAACACATAAACGGAGTAGGATTTATGATCCACAAACAACTTATCGCAAATGTTACTCATTTTGGTACAATCTCTGATAGAGTAATTTACATAATCCTCCAAATATCTAGCAAAATCAAGCTAAAGGTGATACAAATTTATGCTCCAACTTCCACACACGAGGTAGAAGAAGTAGATCAATTTTACGAAGAAGTGACACAGGGTTTAGAGGAGAACCCTACGAAATATTTATTAATAATTGGCGATTTCAACGCAAAGTTGGGGACAAAAAAAGAAGACAGTGAAGATAGAGTCGGTTCCTATGGAATAGGCGTGCGTAACGAAAGAGGAAATAAGTTGCTGGAATATCTAGAGCAAAACAATTTATACGCCATGAACACATTCTTTAAAAAGAAAGAGAAACGTAAATGGACTTGGCGTAGTCCCAACCAAGAAACCAAAAATGAAATGGATTACATGTTATCAAATTCCAAACACATTATTGAGGATGTCTCAGTTATAAACAGATTTTCCACTGGTAGTGATCACCGACTAATACGAGCTCGAGTAAAAATTAATGTGGCTTGGGAGAGAGTAAGAATGCTTAAACAAAAACGCTGTGTAATAAACCACGAGGAACTGGTAAAACGCAAACAAGAATATCAATTACAATTACAAAAACAATTCGACAAACAAAGAAAGACTACATTAAAAACGAAGACAGTAATGGAACAAGAGACACAAGCATTATCAAATGCAATACAAGAAGCCGCAACAACAGTAGCCAACAAACCAAAAACATTTCATAGCAAAATTAGTCATGAAACGAAAGGTTTAATGAAAAAAAGAAGAGAGATGATATCAAACAACCTACAAAACAAAATAGAATTTGCCGAATTGAATAAAGTAATTAGGAAAGAAATCAGAAAAGATCTTCGAAAACACAATACAAGAATCATAGAGGAAATAATAAAACAAAATAAAGGCCCCAAAGTAATAAACAGACAACTTTCAATAGGAAACAAACAAATAATGAAAATTAAAACTAACGACGGACAACTACTAACGGACAGAATCGAAATTATAACCGAAATCGAAAAATACTATCAAGATCTTTATAGTAGAAAAGTTCTGCCTATTCCGACTGCACAAGATAGATTTAATACACTCAAGGTACAAAATGTAGGCTCAGAGGATATACCAGAGATAACTAGACAAGAAGTTGAAAATGCCATTAAAAGTACTAAAAACAACAAAGCGCCGGGAAAAGATAATATTACAATAGAAATGTTAAAGGAAGGTGGGCAACTAATAATAGAAAAATTGCAGAATCTATACAATTTATGTTTAGAGAAACAAACAATTCCAAACGACTGGAATGAAGCCGAGGTAATATTACTGCACAAGAAGGGGGACATAACAAAATTAGATAACTATCGCGCTATAAGCTTGCTCTCTCAATTGTATAAAGTATTTATGAAGATCATAACGAATAGATTAAATAATAAAATAGACTTCTATCAACCCCGAGAGCAGGCAGGATTTCGAAGCGGATTCAACACATGCGACCACCTACAAACCATACGATTATTATTGGAGAAGACAAAGGAATATAATGTACCAGTATACATAGCTTTTATCGACTACGAGAAAGCATTTGATTCCATCGAAATATGGGCTGTTCTAGAATCTCTAAAGGGCTGCAGAATTGACGGAAGATACACCAATTTAATTAAAAACATTTACAATAATGCCCAGATGTACGTAAAAATGCAGGAGAACACAAAATCTATATCAATTAAAAGAGGAATAAGGCAAGGAGACACTATCTCTCCAAAGCTCTTCATTACGGCAATGGAGGACATCTTTAAGAAATTGAATTGGGACAGGAAAGGGATTAAGATAAACGGTGAATACTTGAACCATCTCAGATTTGCAGATGACATCGTACTAATAAGTAGCAGTAATGAAGAGCTGCAAGAAATGATAATCGATCTAAATACACAATCTCAGTTAGTAGGCCTAAAAATTAACAGAACCAAGACAAAAATAATGACAAATATGGACGAGCACCAAAATATCCGCATTATGTTAGAAGACGATCCACTAGAAGTCGTTGATAATTATATATATCTGGGTCAACTGATTACAAACGGAAAGGATAATATAACACCAGAAATTACGAGAAGAATAAGATTAAGCTGGTGTGCATTTGGCAGACTCAAACACATATTCAAATCTGACATACCTATGACCCTAAAAAGGAAGGTATTTAATCAGTGCATTCTTCCAGTGTTCACCTATGGAGCAGAAACTTGGAATATTACAAAAAAGAATGCAAGTAAACTGCTAACTGCACAGCGGGCTATGGAACGACAGATGTTGCAAATAACTTTGCGAGATCACAAAAGAAATGACTGGATTAGAAAACAAACAGGCGTAGATGATGTTATAAGAAGGGCTGCATATTTAAAGTGGAATTGGGCGGGCCACATAGCACGACTAAAAGACAATCGATGGACCAAAATACTAACGGAATGGAGACCTAGAACAGGAAGAAGAAGTATTGGCCGACCAAAAACACGATGGAAAGATGATCTCAAAAGAACCGCAGGAATCAAATGGATGGCCACAGCACAAAACAGAGAACAGTGGAAGGAAATAGGGAAGGCCTACGTCCAGCAGTGGACTGATATAGGCTGATCGTGATCGTGACCGGACAATTTCCTACTTTGCGAGAGTTGTTAGATTTTTTAGAAAGCAAAAGTCACTTATTAGGTTCGCTGGAAGCTGCGAAAATAGGTTCGAGTTTGGGAAATCTGGGATCCGAGCAAAAAAGTCATGCACGCGCTCATGTAGCCAGAGAGCAAGGTAATCACTCTTGTGATTTTTGCAAAAATAGTAATCATTCGATTAGCGCTTGCGAATCTTTTTCAAAATTGTCGGTTAACGCTCGTATCGAAGAGGCGCGTCGTTTGAAACTATGCAACAATTGTCTCAAGCCCGGACATTTCGTGGTAAAATGCACATCGTCGAGGTGTCGCGTATGCAGAAAAAAGCACCATGCTTTACTGTGTTTGCGTCCAAAGCGCGACGCGCACGAAAATATTCCGTCGCCGCGTCCTGGACCGCCAGAAACCAGCAGCTACGCACGGGAGGTCGGGGCCGTCGCCCCGAGCGAGGCACCCGTCGCATCCGTTTCAGCAGCTTGTAGCCGTCCTGCAATCGCGGCGCCAGCGCAAGTTTTATTGTCCACGGTTAGCGTATTCGTAGAAGGATCCTCCGGGTCATTTTCCCGGGCAAAAGCTCTTTTGGACCCCGGATCCCAACTTAACTTAGTTAGCGCCGACTTGTGTCAAAATTTGAAGATTGCGAAACGAGGTAATATCACCTCACTGTCGGGTGTTGGTGCCAGGGCTCTGAACGCTGAATTCAGAGCAAACGTTCGAATCCGCTCCCGCAACGGGAAATACGAGGACATTTTGAGCTGTGTTGTGTTAGACAAAATTACGGACCCTCTGCCGGTCCTTGCTTTCTCGTTGAGGGATTTGAAGATCCCACCAAACATTGTGCTAGCCGATTCAGATTGTAATACACCGGGAAAGATTGATCTTTTATTAGGCGCGAATGTCTTTTGGCAAGTGCTCTGTCAGGGACAGGTGAAATTGGGCCCAGAGAAGCCATTCTTAACAAAAACTCTTTTTGGTTGGGTTTTAGGCGGAAACATGAATGTCGAAAATCGAGCGCTCATTCGTTCAAATAGAGTTCATTTAAGTGTAACCGGCATCGAGCACGGCATTCAGAGATTTTGGGAAATCGAGGGGGCGTACGGTTCATCAGGCCGACTCTCTGCTGATGACAAATTTTGCGAAGACCATTTTCAATCGACTACGAAACGGGCGTCGTCGGAGCCGCGTAGGTTCATCGTGAGCATACCTTTCACGAAAGATGCTCCATCGCTGGGAGACTTGCGCGGTATAGCGTTAAAGCGTTTCTATTCATTAGAAAACAAATTGTCAAAAAATCCCGAGTTGAAAACCGCGTATTCCGCATTTCTCAAAGAATACGAGTCGCTTGGTCACTTGAGCAAGGTGGACGACGAAGCGAGCCTTCCTCATCCTCGGTTTTATTTACCACATTTGCCAGTCATAAAGGAGGACAGTTCAACGACCAAACATCGCGTTGTTTTTGACGGCAGTTGTGCGTCCTCCTCCGGAGTATCGCTTAACGACCTTCAACATAAGGGCCCAGTGGTCCAGCAGTCGTTGTTTGCAATTCTTTGTCGCTTTAGGCAATTCAAGTACGTGCTGAAAGCAGATTGCGCCAAAATGTATAGGCAAATCCTCGTGGACCCCTCGCAGGCGCAATACCAATTAATTTTATGGCGTGACGACAAAACCTCAGCGGTAAAATGCTTTAAATTATTAACGGTCACCTACGGTACTAAATCAGCCTCGTACCTAGCAACTAGGTGCTTGATACAAATCGCCCAGGAAATCGAAGCATCGCTTCCAGAGGCCTCATTAAGAATTAACCGGGATGTTTATGTAGATGACCTACTGACTGGTTTTGAAAATAGGGCGGAAGCCATAAAAACGCAATTCGAAATTAGTAGCGCTTTGTCGGGGTATGGGTTTGAATTGCGAAAGTGGGCATCCAACGACAGTGAAGTAGCTAGCGCCATTGGTGTAGATCGCGGCAGCGTAGAGCTCATTTCTTTGACGGAAGACGCCACGGAGAAAACTCTTGGCATTTTTTGGGATACTCGGCGGGACGTGCTAAGTTACAGAGTGAACCCTAGCTGTTGCAAATCAGTTACCAAGCGGGCTATACTCTCTAGTATGGCTCAAGTATTCGATCCCTTGGGACTACTTGGTCCAAGCGTTCTAACTTTGAAACTTCTCGTGCAACGGCTTTGGCAGTTGAAGTTGTCATGGGACGAAACGGTGCCCATGGAGATGCGCTCCAGATACGACGAACTCCATTCTTCATTACGCTCTTTGGGCTCGTTGGCAATTCCGAGACGGGTAATTTGCGATGACATAAATTCGATAGATCTCCACGGATTTGCGGACGCGAGTTCTGTAGCCTATGGGTGCGCCGTGTATATACGTTGCGTTGACGCGCGCGGTACGGTCACCACCAATTTACTTTGTGCCAAGTCAAGGGTCGCTCCATTAAAAACAATATCCTTGCCTCGTTTGGAGCTTTGCGCAGCCTTACTGTTGGCTCGTTTGATTAAAACTATACTCGATTCCTCCGCATTTAAATTTGACCGCGTGTACTATTGGTCGGACTCCACCATAACTCTGCACTGGATAAATAAGGATGCGAGTAATTGGAAGACGTTCGTCGCGAACCGGGTGTCCGAGATTCACGAACTAAGCAATAGGGAAGAATGGTTTCACGTGCGTACAAATTGCAACCCGTCCGATATAATTAGCAGGGGAATGTTACCCCAGGAGTTACTCAACTCACGCTTGTGGTGGCACGGGCCAGAATTTTTGTCACAGGCGGACTTAAAACCCCAGCCCGTTAAAATTGATTCGGGTGAGCTAGCAGCCCAAGAGTCGCGCCCAGTAGTGGCCACTCTTCACCATCGCGTCCCAGAATTTGAACTTTTCAGGCGCTATTCCAGTTTTACAAAATTACAGCGCGTAGTCGCGTACTGCCTGCGTCTCGCGAGAAACAGAAACACCGAAACGCGCTGGTCGGGACCTCCAGTCATTGACGAATTGGAGGACGCTACTCGCCGCCTGATCAAAATTGCACAGGCGGAAGTCTTTTCCGGAGAAATAGCAGTTTTGTCTAAAAAAGCGCCATTGCCGAAAAATAGTGCGCTGCTTTCTCTAAACCCATTTCTGGACGATCAGGGCCTACTGCGCGTGGGCGGCCGTCTAGAAAACTCCAATCTAAGCTTTGATCAAAAACATCCCCTTTTGTTACCAGCTAGTCACCCTTTGTCGTTGCTAATCGTGAAGCAAGAGCATTTGCGGCTCTTGCATTGTGGACACTCGGTGTTACTGGCCTCATTGCGGGATAAGTTTTGGATCGTGAGAGCCAAAGACCTAATACGTAAAGTAATACACAATTGCGTGATATGCTTCCGGGCCAAGCCTAAGATGAATGAACACTTGATGGGATCACTACCCGAAGCTCGTGTCACACCCTCTCCCCCTTTCAGCAATTGCGGGATAGATTACGCGGGTCCCGTGTTTATAAAAAACAAATCCGGGCGAGGCGCGAAAGAAGTAAAGGCTTACGTAGCCCTATTTGTGTGTTTGGCCACGAAGGCTATTCATCTTGAACTCGTGGAAGACCTCACGACGGAGGCTTTCATCGCATCGTTGAGGAGATTCATCTCCAGACGCGGTTTACCCTCCAACATATTTTCTGACAATGCTACCTGTTTCACCGGTGCCAGAAATCAGTTATCGGAATTAAAAAATATCCTGTCAGGCTCTAGTGAGCAATGCATAAGGGAAGAATTGTCGAAACATAACATTAAGTGGAATTTTATTCCGGCACGCTCTCCGCACTTTGGCGGCATTTGGGAAGCGGGGGTAAAGTCATTGAAATATTATTTAAGGCGAATATCTTGCAATGCAAAGTTAACTTTCGTTGAGTATTACACCATGCTGACTCAAGTGGAGGCGATACTAAATTCCCGTCCACTCTGTGTTCTCCCTACCGACGCCTCATTCCCCGAAGTCCTTACTCCTGCCCACTTCTTGATCGGTCGGAAGCTGACTTCGTTTCCGGAAGCCCAACTCCAGGGCATACCGGAAAATCGTCTCAGCCGCTATGGGCTGGTCCAACGGCTGTCCCAGCAGTTTTGGGATCGTTGGTCCCGGGACTACCTCCACCTCCTGCAGCGCCGGCCTAAGTGGAAGTCCTCCAGCACGTCTCTAGCCCCCCAGGTGGGCGACGTGGTACTCGTCCACGACGAGGCATCTCCAAGCTACCGTTGGCCCCTGGCAATCATCTCGGCCACATATCCAGGAGCGGATGGTGTTGTGCGTGTGGTGCAGGTGCACGATTCCCGAGGGAATCTCCTGAAACGCTCGGTGCGTAAAGTGTACATCCTACCCAAAGACGATCATTGCGATCAAGGGCAATAAACATTGACTTTGCTCTTAGTTGGTAGTTTTCGCTTATTGAACATTTTGCTAGGTTTAGTTGTTTCTTTGCTTGTATTCATGCTAGTTGTAGGTTATCTGTAAGACTCTTGGATTATCATCTGTCATTAGTTCTTGTTATGCATTTGATTATTTTGTAGTGTTAGATTTCAGTTTAATTTTGGGATTTAATCACGTCGTGCCATAGTCGGCACTTCGGGGGCGGCATGTTTGATTCACACAGATGCGTGCATCAAAACCTTCTTGATTATAATTAATCATGTAATTCAAGTCATAACTGTTTTATCTCATTCAAAGGTCGTGGTAAAGTCAAATTTGCATCTTGCCGTATTTGTTTGCCTCTGTTAATGTTGGAAAGGAATTTGTAAGCTTCCCTTAACCCATTTGTTCCCACTGTACTCATTTGAGTACAGCAAACAAAAAAAATATTTTTTCTTGGAAAAACTTGGTTTTGCTGTTGTTTCTTATTGTATACTCTTAAACACGTTTAAGTGACTACATTACGTTATGTCTGCAATTCTTTTCCTTCGTATTATACAAAAAACATAACCTAACATTTCGACGTGAAACGTAGGTGTGACGCTGTGTAAAACTTGATTATTTTTTGTGTGTTTTTCGAATAGAAATTTTGATTATATCTAGGGGAAACTTTTCTTGGGTAAGTACTTTACATTATAATTGTTTTGCATTTAATTTCACACCGATTATTATGTAGATTTTGTTGAATATATCTAGGTGTACTCATATGAGTACACTGGGAACTGCACGTAGTTTTACTTGAAATATTTTCTGTAGGTATAACTATGGATTTTCGACCAATAAATAGTGGGCTTTTTTATGGCAGCAGAACTTACGAACATTTACAGTCAGCTATAGATGACATCGGTGAAAATGAAGAAAATGTTGACATTGTTCTAATTCCACCTGATGTTGATTGTCAGACCGATGAAGAAGATATAGATGAAGATGACCTTCAAAGAAATACTCTTCCATTCGACGTACCTGGTGAAGTGGAAGTCTTTACGTCAATTTTTTCTGAAAATTATGCGAACGATGATGTACCTTCTGACAGTGATCCTGAGGATAGCTTACCCTTATCGGTATTGGCAAACGTAGTAAGCAACTCCGAGCCTTCAAAGAAAAAGGCTCGTGTTGCAGAAAAGTTGCCGAAATGGACAAAAAATATTATTGATATTTCAATGAAGGAAGGGCATGGCTATATAGATCGCGAAAATAGTGTCAAGCAAGAAATTACCGCACTGACGCCTGTAGAAATTTTTGAAAAATATTTTGACGAAGAAGTAATAAACTTGATTATAGAACAAACTCAAATATATGCTGTACAAAAAAATAACCATACTTTCACAATCTCAAAAAATGACATACAAATATTTGTGGGTTTTCTGCTCTTCAGTGGATACCACAGATTACCAAGAGAAAAAATGTATTGGAGTACTGATGAGGATCTTTCTTTGCCACTAGTCAGAGAGTGTATATCCAGGAACAGATATTATGATATCAAAAAGTATTTCCATTTAGCAAACAACGAAACAGTTGACAAAAACGATAAAATGTACAAATTGCGGCCTCTTATGGATTTACTCAATAAGAGATTTGTCAAATGGGGTATATTTCACGACAAACTTTCTATCGACGAAGCCATGGTTAAATATTACGGACACCATTCTTCAAAACAATTTATTCGTGGAAAACCTGTACGGTTTGGATATAAAGACTGGATGATTTGTAGTTCTACAGGTTACTGTTACCAGTTTGACACCTACTGTGGAGCTAAGCAGAATTCTCAAACTTCCGTTGATAGCAACTTACCTTTAGGATCTAAGATAGTTTTAGATTTACTGCAAAATGTAGAAAATCCTGAAGACCATACTATATTTTTTGACAATTATTTTACGAGTTATGGGCTGCTCAAAACTTTAAAGGAAAAAGGATATAAAGCAACCGGAACGGCAAGAGAAAACCGCATAAAAAATTGCCCTTTACCAGATCAGAAAAAAATGAAAAAAGAAGATCGCGGAGTCTTCGACTATCGGTATGATAAGGAAAATTTACTACTTGCAGTTAGATGGAAAGACAACAATATTGTTACAATGATGACAAATTATGACTCGATAAATCCACTTTGCAAGGTAAAGCGTTGGTCAAAAGAGAAGAAAGAAAAAGTTGATGTACCACAACCACGTTTGTTTGCTAATTATAACTCAGCAATGGGAGGAGTAGACTTATTAGACCAGTCTGTAAATAACTATCGTGTGAGTATTCAAGGGAAAAAATGGTGGTGGCCGTTGTGGACTCACATGTTGAACGTGTCAGTAGTGAATGCATGGAGACTCCATTGCTTGACAGGAGGCAAAATGGATTTGCTAAATTTTGTTAGGGATATAGCTAGACATTACATGCGAGTGAATAAAAAGGCAACACATTCTAGACAGCCAACTTCAGTTCCTCAAAGTATTGTAAAAGACACTAGAGGACATTTTCCAAAGAAACTAGAAAAGCAGTTACGCTGTCGTCAGTGCCACCAAAGAGCAAGATGGATGTGCATGAAGTGCAAGGTTACTCTTTGTTTAGAGAGAGAATGCTTTATTCAGTATCATACGACTTAGTTTTAGCTGACTGTTCCAAAATGTAACCATTTACAATAAAAACTTGTGATAAAATTTTTCTTATTACTAACGTACCTGTATTCCCGTTGTACTCATATGAGTACACACATTTTTTTCAAAAACTGTAAAAAATGTATCGAAAAAAAGCTTGAAACGTATATTATGTGAATAAAAATGACACAAAAATACATAAATAAAAACACTTTCAAGAAAAACATATTCATGGGAACAAATGGGTTAATGGCTTTTAAGCGGATGGATACATTTTCTAATAGAACTTAAGCCGACTTAGCATATTTGGGAATCATGGGTTTATGGATTTCGTTCAATTGCCTCATTGAGAGAGCTTAGCATTAAGGTTTCTTAGAATAAGCATTTTTCCTAAATAACGTGCGACGCTCCGATTGGCTACGCAGGATCGCCTCAGCCAATAGTGTTTGAGCTTGCCCCTCCTTGATGATTTGGCGAGTTCGGCTCGCTGTAAATTCAAAGTCAGTTAGATCCAGAGCCTCGAGGAAGCAAGTTCAGCTATGCTTTGTGCTAGTTTGCGTTTCGGTCTAACTCCCTGGTAAAGACGTTTCCAGGTTGTTTTGTGTTACGGTTACGCGCAATTCGCTATTTTCGCGTGGCCAATCCAAGCGTGTCACAACAGTTGAAGCTTTTGTAAAATACCATCGGTCCATCAGTGACGTTTGTAATCGTTGTTAATCAATATACTCGTGTTTGTTAAGTCTTGTTTCACTCCAACAACTAACTGAACCCAAGTTAGGGTTATTAAGTGGCAGTTCCCGGCAATCCCATTGAACCGGAATTCGCAGTGGATTAATTGGGGGCCCCATTCGTGGACGCCTCTTATCAAGTTAATCGTACAAAAAACACCATTTCTCTTTTATCTCACCTTTGCAAGCTGATGATGAAGATAATTAACAATAACTAATCGCTTGGGCAGTTTCCAACCTAGAGAGCACGCGAGATGTAGATAAGGCTACTCCACCATGAGCCATATTCATACCTTACGGCAGCTTATGGAACAGGTAAACGACTACTACAAGCCGTTGTACACGGTCTTTATTGACTTCAGAAACATCTTCGATTCCATAGAAACCTGAGCATTTATAGATGCACTCACAAGATTTTGAACAACTACAACAAATGATCAGTGACCTTAAGTTGGGCTTACCATGAACATCTCTAAAACCAAAATCGTACCCTCAAATATTTAAATAGGGAATAAAACTATAAACGTTGTTAATGAGTACATTTACCTACGACCATTGCTAACTTTCAGTAAAGATGTTCCACGAAAGAGGTCAGCCGAAAAATAAAGCTTGGTTGGGCGGCAGTCGGAAAACTTATAGATGTATTCAAATCTATAAGTTATCCTCAACATTTAAAAATGGTCTTTATTCAGTGTGTGCTACCAAATCTATGCAGCTGAAACGTGGACTTTGACAGAAAAGCTAATAAATAAATCAGAGTAGCGCAGAGGGCAATGGAGAGATCTATGATGGGAATAAGTCTATGAGATAAAAACACAAAAGTATGGATCGGAAACAAAACTATAGTTACCGATATTGCCCAACATATCGCTATGTTAAAATTGAGCTGGGCAGGTCATATGATAAGAAGAGATGATGGACGCTGGATCCGAAACCTCATGAAATGTCGGCCGAGAACTGGAAAACACGATATCGGAAGGCCCAGGATGCGGTGGGGAGACATTGTAAAAGTAGAGGGAAGCAGATGGACAGGCATTGTAGACAACAGAACCAACTAGAAATAATTGGGGGAGGTGTATATCCAGCGATGGAGTGACTAAACGCTGAAAAAGAGAGAGAAGAGAGCAGAAAGCAGATGGACAGTCCTTGTAAACGACAGAACTTCCTGGAATGAATTGAGCGAGGCGTATATCCAGCGATGGAGTGACTGAACGCTGAAAAGGCGAGAGAAGAGAGCGGGAAGCACATGGACAGTCCTTGTAAACGACAGAACATCCTGGAAAGAATTGGGGGAGGCGTATATGCAATGATGGAGTGACTACACGCTGAAAAAGTGAGAGAAAAGAGCAGGAAGCAGATGGACAGTCCTTGTAAACCACAGAATTTCCTGGAAAGAATTGGGCGAGGCGTATATCCAGCGATGGAGTGACTAAACGCTGAAAAGGCGAGAGAAGAGAGCGGGCAAATGGGCAGTCCTTGTAAACGACAAAACTTCCTGGAATGAATTGGGGGAGAAGTATATCCAGCGATGCAGTGACTAAACGCTGAAAAGGCAAGAGAAGAGAGCGGGAAGCACATGGACAGTCCTTGTAAACGACAGAACTTCCTGGAAAGAATTGGGGGAGGCGTATATGCAACGATAAAGTGACTTAAACGCTGAGAATAGAGAGAAGAGAGCGGGAAGCAGATGGACAGTTCTTGTAAACGACAGAATTTCCTGGAAAGAATTGGGGGAGGCGTATATGCAATGATGGAGTGACTACACGCTGAAAAAGTGAGAGAAAAGAGCAGGAAGCAGATGGACAGTCCTTGTAAACCACAGAATTTCCTGGAAAGAATTGGGCGAGGCGTATATCCAGCGATGGAGTGACTAAACGCCGAAAAAAGGAGAGAAGAGAGCGGGCAAATGGGCAGTCCTTGTAAACGACAACACTTCCTGGAATGAATTGGGGGAGGAGTATATCCAGCGATGCAGTGACTAAACGCTGAAAAGGCAAGAGAAGAGAGCGGAAAGCACATGGACAGTCCTTGTAAACGACAGAACTTCCTGGAAAGAATTGGGGGAGGCGTATATGCAACGATGAAGTGACTTAAACGCTGAGAATAGAGAGAAGAGAGCGGGAAGCAGATGGACAGTTCTTGTAAACGACAGAATTTCCTGGAAAGAATTGGGCGAGACGTATATCCAGCGGTGGAGTAACTAAACGTTGAAAAAGAGAGAGCAGAGAGCGGGAAGCAAATGGACAGTCCTTGCAAACGACAGAACTTCCTGGAAAGAATTAGGGGAGGTTATATCCAGCGATGGAGTGAATAAACGTTGAAAAGGCGAGAGAAGAGAGCGGGAAGCACATGGACAGTCCTTGTAAACGACAGAACTTCCTGGAAAGAATTGGGCGAGGCGTATATCCAGCGATGGAGTGACTAAACGCTGAAAAGGCGAGAGAAGAGAGAGGGCAAATGGGCAGTCCTTGTAAACGCCAAAACTTCCTGGAATGAATTGGGGGAGGAGTAAATCCAGCGATGTAGTAACTAAACGCTGCAAAGGCGAGAGAAGAGAGCGGGAAGCACATGGACAGTCCTTGTAAACGACAGAACTTCCTGGAAAGAATTGGGGGAGGCGTATATGCAACGATGAAGTGACTTAAACGCTGAGAATAGAGAGAAGAAAGCGGGAAGCAGATGGACAGTTCTTGTAAACGACAGAATTTCCTGGAAAGAATTGGGCGAGACGTATATCCAGCGGTGGAGTAACTAAACGTTGAAAAAGAGAGAGCAGAGAGCGGGAAGCAAATGGACAGTCCTTGCAAACGACAGAACTTCCTGGAAAGAATTAGGGGAGGCCTATATCCAGCGATGGAGTGAATAAACGTTGAAAAGGCGAGAGAAGAGAGCGGGAAGCACATGGACAGTCCTTGTAAACGACAGAACTTCCTGGAAAGAATTGGGCGAGACGTATATCCAGCGATGGAGTGACTAAACGCTGAAAAGGCGAGAGAAGAGAGAGGGCAAATGGGCAGTCCTTGTAAACGACAAAACTTCCTGGAATGAATTGGGGGAGGAGTAAATCCAGCGATGTAGTAACTAAACGCTGCAAAGGCGAGAGAAGAGAGCGGGAAGCACATGGACAGTCCTTGTAAACGACAGAACTTCCTGGAAAGAATTGGGGGAGGCGTATATGCAACGATGAAGTGACTTAAACGCTGAAAAGGCAAGAGAAGAGAGCGGGAAGCACATGGACAGTCCTTGTAAACGACAGAACTTCCTGGAAAGAATTGGGGGAGGCGTATATGCAACGATGAAGTGACTTAAACGCTGAGAATAGAGAGAAGAGAGCGGGAAGCAGATGGACAGTTCTTGTAAACGACAGAATTTCCTGGAAAGAATTGGGGGAGGCGTATATGCAATGATGGAGTGACTACACGCTGAAAAAGTGAGAGAAAAGAGCAGGAAGCAGATGGACAGTCCTTGTAAACCACAGAATTTCCTGGAAAGAATTGGGCGAGGCGTATATCCAGCGATGGAGTGACTAAACGCTGAAAAAGCGAGAGAAGAGAGCGGGCAAATGGGCAGTCCTTGTAAACGACAACACTTCCTGGAATGAATTGGGGGAGGAGTATATCCAGCGATGCAGTGACTAAACGCTGAAAAGGCAAGAGAAGAGAGCGGAAAGCACATGGACAGTCCTTGTAAACGACAGAACTTCCTGGAAAGAATTGGGGGAGGCGTATATGCAACGATGAAGTGACTTAAACGCTGAGAATAGAGAGAAGAGAGCGGGAAGCAGATGGACAGTTCTTGTAAACGACAGAATTTCCTGGAAAGAATTGGGCGAGACGTATATCCAGCGGTGGAGTAACTAAACGTTGAAAAAGAGAGAGCAGAGAGCGGGAAGCAAATGGACAGTCCTTGCAAACGACAGAACTTCCTGGAAAGAATTAGGGGAGGCCTATATCCAGCGATGGAGTGAATAAACGTTGAAAAGGCGAGAGAAGAGAGCGGGAAGCACATGGACAGTCCTTGTAAACGACAGAACTTCCTGGAAAGAATTGGGGGAGGCGTATATGCAACGATGAAGTGACTTAAACGCTGAAAATAGAGAGAAGAGAGCGGGAAGCAGATGGACCGTTCTTGTAAACGACAGAATTTCCTGGAAAGAATTGGGCGAGACGTATATCCAGCGATGGAGTAACTAAACGTTGAAAAAGAGAGAGCAGAAAGCGGGAAGCAAATGGACAGTCCTGTAAACGACAGAACTTCCTGGAAAGAATTACGGGAGGCCTATATCCAGCGATGGAGTGACTAAACGTTGAAAAGGCGAGAGAAGAGAGCGGGAAGCACATGGACAGTCCTTGTAAACGACAGAACTTCCTGGAAAGAATTGGGGGAGGCGTATATGCAACGATGAAGTGACTAAACGCTGAAAATAGAGAGAAGAGAGCGGGAAGCAGATGGACAGTTCTTGTAAACGACAGAATTTCCTGGAAAGAATTGGGCGAGGCGTATATCCAGCGATGGAGTAACTAAACGTTGAAAAAGAGAGAGCAGAGAGCGGGGAGCAAATGGACAGTCCTTGTGAACGACAAAACTTCGAGGCGTATATCCAACGATGGTGTGACTAAACGCTGAAAAGGCGAGAGAAGAGAGCGGTAAGCACATGGACAGTCCTTTAAACGACTAAACTTCGAGGCGTATATCCAACGATGGAGTGACTAAACGCTGAAAAGGCGAGAGAAGAGAGCGGGAAGCAGATCGACAGTCCCTGTATACGACAAAACTTCCTGGAAAGAATTGGGGGAGGCATATATCCAGCGATGGAGTAACTAAACGCTGAAAAAGAAAGAGAAGAGAGCGGGAAGCAGATGAACAGGCCTTGTAAACGACAAAACTTCCTGGAAAGAATTTGGGGGAGGCGTATAACCAGCGATAGAGCAACTAAACGCCGAAAAGGCGTGAGAACAAAGCGGGAAGCACATGGACAGTCCTTGTAAACGACAGAACCTCCTGGAATGAATTGGGGGAGGCGTATATCCAGCGATGGAGTAACTAAACGCTGAAAAAGAGAGGGAAGAGAGCGGGAAGCAGATCGACAGTACTTGTAAACGACAGAACTTCCTGGAAAGAATTGGGGGAGACGTATATGCAACGATGAAGTGACTAAACGCTGAAAATAGAGAGAAGAGAGCGGGAAGCAGATGGACAGTTCTTGTAAACGACAGAATTTCCTGGAAAGAATTGGGCGAGGCGTATATCCAGCGATGGAGTATCTAAACGCTGAAAAAGAGAGGGAAGAGAGCGGGAAGCAGATCGACAGTCCTTGTAAACGACAGAACTTCCTGGAAAGAATTGAGGGAGGCGTATATCCAGCGATGGAGTAACTAAACGCTGAAAAAGAGAGAAGAGAGCGGGAAGCAGATCGACAGTTCTTGTAAACGACAGAACTTCCTGGAAAAAATTGGGGGAGGCGTATATCCAGCGATAGAGTAAATAAACGCTGAAAAGGCGAGAGAAGAGAGCGGGAAATATGGGCAGTCCTTGTAAACGACAAAACTTCCTGGAAAGAATTGGGGGAGGCGTATATCCAGCGATGGAGTAACAAAATCCTGAAAAAAAAGAGAACAGAGAGCGGGAAGCAGAGTGACAGTGCTTGTAAACGACAGAACTTCCTGGAAAGAATTGGGGAGGCGTATATCCAGCGATAGAGTAACTAGACGCTGAAAAGGCGAGAGAAGAAAGCGGGAAGCGCATGGACAGTGCTTTTAAACGACAGAACTTCCTGGAAGGAATTGAGGGAGGCGTATGTCAAGCGATGAAGTAACAAAACGCTGAAAAAGGGAGAGAAGAGATTGCAGCCTATGCCACTGACTTGGCGCTATACTAACCACTATCATCCTTATACTTTGTGATCCTGTAGCTAGCAAATATCTAATTATATTAGATTGATGAATCCTCTTATCATATAAGACATATTTTTGAATTAGAATTTTGCGATATCTTGTAAACAAAACCCTTAAGGTGTAAAGTACTAGAGTACATTATAACGAACTTCGAATTAGCAACTAATTTAAATCAGAAACGATAGCAAAAACGATAGATTATGTCTGTTGTAAACATCCTTAAGGGCACGAACACAAAACATACTGTGTAATTGTTTGTAAATAAACCAATCTTCTGTAAACTGAATATTTTACTTGCGTCTGGTCCCCACATTGGCTTCCCCCGAGAGCCACATGGCAACCAGCTGCGATTTTTTGCATTTTTTTAAATTCGCGGTACCTTTGCATTTTTTCACTACAGCGTTTTTAAAGTTCTCGGCTATCTTTTCTGATATAAATCAGTCGGTAATTCCAGCTTTGGCATAAGGTACTACGACGACCCAGATGTGACCTAATGATTAAGGGTCCGAATTTGAAAATAGTTTCGGAATTATTTTACTATAATATAGTCTTACAAATATTTCCACTAATCAACATTTTCAGCTGAAAGCTTTCTTCAGCCTGTATTGTTTTTACGATAATTAATATTAAAATTATATAATTTTACACAGAAACATTAACTTCGCCATATTTACCAATTTTAATATTAAGGTCATGAAACATCGCCTATTAAATCTCGGAACTCCATCGTTTAATCCCAAATTTCAGATTATAAGCCCCTTCGTTAAGGGGGTCCCAAATGGCGTTACTTTTGCTTCACGACAGCTGCGCCACTAGGAGCTCTCGCAGACAAGCGCTGTTCTTTAAAAATTCTTAACAAGGACATTTCATCTCATTCAGCTAGTAATAAAACGCAGCGACTTGTAATGGGTTTATAAAAGTGTAATGGAATGAGTTACGAGGTGCATTATCATTTAATATTTGATACGAGTTAATTAACTTGGAGTAAGTTTAAGTATTCATGTGACTCGCGGTCGCCGCCGCCAGAATAATAAAAATCACTTTTTACTTCCCCTAAAATTGTGCGTAACCGGGAATTACTTATGCATAGCATCTGGGGCGACCCTTAAACTCTTTAAATATACTGTTACACGCCTGCTTAAACCTTCTGATATGGACGCGTTCTGACAGCATCACTACTTCCAGACGGCAGAAAAAATTGCGCCGCCTTCGTTCGAATACAGAAGTGGATGCCGGGAAATAGAGCCTGGGTAAAGAGGTCAATCCAAACTTTTTATTAAGTTAAAACTTAAACGAATTGCCAATTTGAAGACACTGCGGCCTCACTTGGGCTGCAACGCAAAAAGAGAAGCAATTACAGGGCTTGACAGGTAGGTCCGTCAATGTGCGAGGATAACAGACACGAACAAAGAGGCTCCTGCTAGATCTCTATCTAGGAAGGAACGGCTCCAGCGTAGTAAATACCCAGGGGCGGTAATAACTGACAATTCGGTCGATACAGTCACTAATTTATAGAGAATCGCGCTAATGGCTACACGGAGCTGATTATTTATCCCCGACAGGCCCAGAAAGCAATTAGTGCAGTGAGAGATAGGAAGAGATAAGAAGAAGAACTCGAGATGCAAAAACACAGTAATAAAGGAGACGGTAAATCAGTCTTGCACAATGTAAGAGATAGAGTTAGGCAAAAAGTTAATGGAGACGAGAGATTGCGGCCGCGATGTTATAGACAATGCAGCTACAGCAAGAAACAGCGCCGTTACGTAAATTAGCGGACGCATTATGTAAGGCGAATGAGAGAAAATCTAAGATATAAACACAGCTGCCTTGTGTGTAGAATGCGACAATGTGGACATTTTCGTCTAAAGAGCATGAAAATTATCAGGAATAAATTATGCGTTTACTATTTCGTGTGTCAACTTCCAATCTACTACGAAGTTCACTTTCAACTTTCCAGGATAACGCACCAAAACTAAACAGGAAATTGAAGGAAATTCAATGAAGTCGCGAAGACTTCCGCTATAGTCAATTACAAAATTCTATAGTGCGCAACCGTCTCAGTGGCTTTTCCTTTAGATTTCATCAAATTATCTGGTGCGATGTCCATGGGATAACCTACAATGTATCACTGCTGTAATTATTTACATGTTATGGATATTTATATGAGAAACTACCATCTATAGATATAGAAGGTTAACACAGTTTAAAAAATATATTAAATGAGTTAATTAACTAATTAACTTCAAGTGTAATTGCTTGATTAGTTATTGTCAGTTACATACATACATATTTTCGAAAGAAATACATAACATACAGCTCTAAAACACCTGTTAAAATTGTCAAAATCCCCGGAATATTCAAAACGTGCTGGCAATGCCTAATAGACACATTGGTACTCTATGTGGTCAAATTACATAAATTGCAATATTACGACCTCTATTTTTTCAAATTTAAATTAACCGTACTAATATTTCTGTGATCAGTAAACATCGAACAACTTCTCTCTCACACTTTCTTTAATATAATTGAGAACAAAGAACAAATTCGCCCCCCCCCCCCATAGCTTCCTCCTTGGAAAGTTTAGGTAGATACTGGCTATAGGGTATCACTTATAAATAATAAAGAAATGTCGTCTGTGAAAATTATCTAAATCGTGGGAGCCACTTTTTGAGGAAAGAATTAGTCGTTTTTTCGACATTATTTGGGTATTTGGGCTTCCTAAGATCGAACAGCGTGAAAGTAGCAGTGAAAGTTGGGTAATATCGTTCCAAAGCTTCGTAGAACATCTGTCTAAATTTTCATGAAAATTCGTCCTTAATTTTCGCCACTATGTGTGGAACATACATATACATACGTAGATCTAACGTATGTAGAAGGAAATTAATTTTTGCCTAGTCGTTTCAAAACCCTTCGCTTCGCTCGGTCAAGAATTTCACTGCTGTTCATATATTCAAAATTCTGTTGTTAGGCCAATTTATAACAGAAACCTGCCTATGTTATTTTGCTCTTTTTTACATTAATAACAGCCAGCCAGTCTTATAAAGGCCACTAATCTGACGTTAACTTTAATTCGCTGTTAAAATAAACAAAAGCGCATCAAAATTTGTTTACTAATGAATATAATGTCATAATCACTAACGTTTTGATGCGCTTTTGTTTATTTTAACAACAAATTAAAGTTAATGTCAGATTAGTGGCCTTTATAAACCGGCCGTAAAACAGTACACATAGACGAAAACATGAAATTTTGGAATTCACTATGTATAGTGTTACGGTTGAAATATTTTGATGGTTTGAAGGTGCATCATTTTTAAGTTTTAATTATGATGTTTACCATTTCTGGAAAATGTTAAACCTTAAAATGTAATACAATCTTGATAAATATATTAGGCGTTAAATCACGAGTCCTTGTTGTCCAATGCACCGTATCGAGGGTACTGAGTTAGGGATGGAATCAGGCATAACGTTCGGTGCTGCGATAGAGGCGCGACGTACGTTGTGAAAGTGGACTGTTTTGCGTAGTTAATTGTTGGCGTATGCGATTATGCGAACCAATAATTAATTATAATGTGATAAGATGTAATAATGAGAAGCGACTCTGCGAGCGCTACCATGTGTATCTTTAGCTAGTGAATTATATAGTAGCTACTGTAGAATGTACATACGATCGTAGTCAGTTGAATGATGTTTAGTAGCCCTTTTGGCAATTACAGCTGGATGATTATACGACAAGTGCAGGCGTGGTTCCCGCAGAAGCATGTCGTTCTCCCTAGTGGTCCCGCGAAAGCATGTTGTTCCGCAGTAGGTAGCAACCAAGCAAGATTTGCGGCAATTGCTTTACTGTGAAAGACTAGTAGCCACCGAGCTCTTACCGACCCTGTACGGGTAGTAATAATAGTTAATCTAGTGGATTACTATTGAGCAGTACTAACGAAAAGTGCCCACAGCTAACTCAATCAGTAAAGGTATCGAGGAGGTGCTAAGAAGTTCACGTTGACTGATGCAAGGCCAATTATTGTAACTTCGCTGTGGGAAGTACGGAGCGGCCAGGGCGGGGGTCACCCCCGTGAAAACAATTATTATTATCGATTAGTTTTACAGGACAGTAAGTTTATGTTCTTTTACATTTAACCGCCTGCCTCCGTCACTGAGCCAAGGAAGACCCACACTTGAACTGTTTGCAGTGTTCGCACCCCGTCTCCGCTTTGTGGTCATGGGTAAGTTGCATCCTAGTCGGGACGAGATTTCAGAAAAACGCTTCTGTTACGAGTCTAGAGGAAAATCATATTGTTTTCTAGCTAATTCAACCCCGCTGAATCCGAATATGCCACTACTTTGATATTTTCTTTTAGCTCCTTTAAATTTCTAGCGAGTATACACTGAACAGTAATTGTGATACCACGCAACTTTGTCTCACTCCGCATATTACGAGTAGAATTTCTGGTACATTTTGTCCATTAACCTGTACATGAGCTTTTCCATCCTTCTATATTTATTATAACGCGGATATCCGCTTGATTTATTTATGAGGGGGTATTTTGATAAAGTTCTTCAAGCTCTACGTTGTCACAGACCTCATAGCCAATAAAAGGAAGGAAGATATGTTTTTTCACGTGTCGGGCTCTTTAGCATGAAAGGTAGTTGTTCGCGTGTACTCAGTCCATCTCCGAAACCAGACTGTTGTTCAGGCAATAGGTCTTCGCGTTTTCCATATAATCTCCTGTGTGTGATTTTAAGAAGGTGTTCAGTATATGTAGTGTGTTTTTACGCTTTTTAAGCATTGCAGTAATGTTTATTTACCATGACGTAATATTCTTAATTACGCATTATTTGGTAAGGATTTTGTGTACTTTATACCAAGTGCTCATTATGGTTAGATTTTGCTCTTGATAGAATTGGATTAGCTTTCTCCACTGTCACTCTCAACCCCTAATTCGTAATCTCCAACTACAACTACAACGCGTTCATTACCGACTATAGATTTAAAGTCCCCTAGGATTAGATTTACATTGTCTTTTTGTTAGTTCCAAAACCGTTCCCAGAAAATATGATATATCTTCTTTGTAGTATGCCTGTATGCTCTATGACGCTGATTTTGAAGTTCACACTTCACGATCTTAATCGGATCCACAATTCTATCAAAAATTTAAATTCTGCTAATTGTAAAATTAAAATTTTACAATTTCATGTAAAGCAAATAGTTTTCATTGTTTTACGACTACCAACAAGATCACTTCCTTTATACGTTTATTGTGTGAGCTGTAAGATATATTTATACCTTCTTTTAGGGATGTTATATTGTTGCTTTTTACAAACACAAACTAGTATAATACATATAATTGCTAATTAATTGAATACGTGCATTATTACTATAATTATATATTTATATTAAAAAAACTAGTAAATTGAATTTATAAATTAAACGATTTAGATCACTTGCATACGTAATAGATATTAATGATACAAGTTTCGTTAAGTGCCATAAGCAAACGTGTATCGTTCAATATTTATCTACATCAATAAATTTTGGTTCATCGTATCCGTTGTTTTGTAACAAAGTGCGGTAATATCTATTACCCCACTGAGTGCGGTAATAAAGCTCTTAGCGATACTCAAATGAATTTGGTAAACAGTCTATAACAACACCACTGAAGATAAAAAATATAAAACAAATTGCTTGGGCCAAATAGATGGAAATCCTACTAAAGCGTTGAAGCTTGGTTCAGAATAAAATAGCAAAAAAGTAATCCATTTGCATTCTGTTACTGAACGAACAAAATTAAGTCTTTCGCAAAATCCATTTAATTGGCTTTGATATGCACCAATTTTCGTTTATATTGCAAACTTTTAAATTTAATTAAACAATCAAATAGGGAGGCTCGCGTCACAGAAGGTTTGGTAATTTTATCAGCAATGATTGGATGATTTTAAACTTAATTGTTCCATAGTTTAAATGCTTTCGTGCATTAACTTTTATGACACGTGTTGGCTTACAATCCTTGTCTATTTCTATATGTGTGGCCTTAAAGATTGAGCTTCGCGATAATATTTGCGCATTTACTGCAACTTTTTTATTCATTCGAAATACTAATAATCACAAAAATTCATGGTTAAAATCGACACGCAACGATGTATTACTGACACTTAGAAATTCTTTATATTACAAAATCAATACTACAGATTATCAGCATTCGTCATTCACACGTTTCGCCTCTATTGTTTGAAAATGTATTTAATTTTACAGCTTAACAGTTTGCTTATTATCACACAACTTGAACAGGAAAGGGCAGGCATTTTACATAGAAAACACAAATATTCCTCTGAGATAACTAAATTGACGTTGAAACTAACCAGTACATACAACCGAAGGAAGTGCCTTCGAACATCAGGCTGTTCTTGTCGAAGGTTGGAATTTATATTCAACATACTCTCGGCATTTAATTTTGGATGAAACTACAAAAAAATCTCTTAGGAAAATGGAAATTTGACAGCAATAAATGTAGCCGGCGTATCTTTCGGAAGATAAAGGATAAAGTTCATCACGAAGAATGTTCACGACGTGTCCGGTGGGGAAAGCCGAAATCCTGCTGAGCGAACTTCTGTTTCTATTTATAAAACGATTAAGTTTCGAAAATACGCCAACTTTTAATTAATTCTGACGCCGCGAATGAAAAATTTGTTTACCGCGAACTAACCTATTTCCCTGCTTTCGAGATAAAACGATATACAATAAATGTAAACAACTGGAATTTTTAAATTAATTTTTCCATAGACATACTTTTATTTACAGACACACGCAATAGCAAAGATAACAAGTTTCTATTTATAACAGCTTTATTATATAAAATAATGAGTTTTCATGCCACTGTTTGAACAGAAATTGAATTATTTTTTGTTCGGAATTTCATAAAACGTTTTTGGCATTAATGAAAAATAAATATTACAAAAACACAATTGATAAAATTAAGATTATTTGTTGTGCAGGAATGAAAATAAAGAACACAAGGAAAATATAGAAAGTTATTTCGTAACGTATTATAATGTTCCTAAAATGAAGAACAAGATAATGTTTATAATATATAATCTGTGAATATCCTCCATGGAACGTAGCGCCTCGAACGCCATTTGTTTGCAACCTAACATAAAATGTCCCTTACAAATAGTTCATATTACTTAAACAACTCTATATAAGACTTTTAATAGCGAATAATGAAGCGTTGCACTATCATTGGCGTGTCAGATAAATCAATAGAATGGGCACAAATAAATCTGACAAACTAAAGCTTTATATGGTAACCTCCTAGCTCTAGAAGTTAACAATACAGGACATCAATATAAAAAATTCATAACGGCTCGCCATGGATAATAATATAATGCATAATCACGACTACTTTGCAATGTAATCTAATTTGTAAAGTAATATCTGAACAGTGACAGAATATTGAAAATAAATTATAAAACATGTAATGGCAACTGTTTTAGTGTTCATGGGTTACGTATGCTTGAGTTGAACAGCAGAAGAGCAGAAGAAAATTTGAACGAATTGAACTAATAAGCAAGAGAATGTACATGATATGTGTCTACTAAAGATGATTTCCTAATTACATTATTACTATATATTCATTCCTCTGTAGAGATAGGGGAAGAAAAAAAACGCAACATGTTTAAAGGTAGTTAGATAAACGTAATGGAAGATAACATTGTCAAGTACGACGTAGACTACAACTTAATAATAAAAACGACAGACTTCTCTAACATTGCAATTCGTCTGGAGTTACACAGGTCCAGTAATTCCACAGTGTTATTTGCAACTTAGGTTAATTGTGTTAGGTGCCAAGACAGAATAGCTAAGACATATTAGAAAACGCAAACTTAAAACATGTAGCAAATCAGTACAGTAAAAATAAGTCCTGAAAAGAAATAAAAAAATAGCGACTGCTGTAAAATCATTATGGAAGACAATTTTTGAATGCCTCGTAATTAGTATGGGATTTGGTATGTTGCCGCATCCAATGCAGCACCCTGTATATGTCAATGCTGTGAAACACATCTATGAAGGTAACAGAAGTGCAGTTAAAATATGCAACACAAATACGAAGAAATCCATACGCAATAAAGAACTACAACAAGGGTGTGGTGTTTCACTTACGTTATTTATATATTAAATATACCTAAACAAAGTATAACAACAGTGGGAGTATATATACTATACATGCTCTCCGTTGCTGACGATTAGCCCATTTTACCATGAGTTCAAAAGGACGTGGATGTTTAGGAAAGCAAAAGAGGAGTCCACGAAATAGGGGTTGGAGATAAACTTGGCCAAGACTGAATAGATGGTCATTGGGGGTAAAGGCAAATACATCGTTAAAGAATAAGGAACAATTAAATGCTGTCAAAACTATACATATCTTGGAGTAACAATAACTTCAGATGGAACATTAATATAAACAATAAAATTGAAAATGGAAAAAAAATTGTTCAACAAATAAATTAACTGTTGTGGAGTAACTAAATTACTAAAACTAAAAAAAAAATTAAAACCACAATAGAAAGCATTGCGAAATACGGCTCCCACGTTTGGATAGTAAACACGTTTGTAAAGAATCAAATGACGAATGAACATGGATTAAGAAATGCTAAATACAATAGAATCACAATCATTGAAATGGTATGGCCATATGAGGATTTCTAAAAAACATTGGCCGCAAAAGCTATGAAAATGGATACCAAATACAAAAAATCTGTAAAAGGTTTTACTCAGAACTTCCCTCGTAAGTGGATGTTGTGACACTAACCAATTCTAAAATCAAATAAAAATAGGAGTAAAAACATCTTCACGCTCGTAATAATACTGAAACAATAAAAGGAAACACTTGCTAATGCGAATTCCATCAATTTTAAATAAAAAAAACTTCTATAAGTATACAAATGTTTGGAAAATCAGCTGTAATTTCGTGCTTAAAACCTCGATTCCAATCTTCAATTGCATTGTTAGTTTTAGGTAAACCTTACTGCACCCCTTCGAAATAGTTTTACATATCATGAAAAAATTGTGGGGCTCGGCGAAAGTAACGGCGCTGCGGACGCTTGATTCTCATATCTTCAAAGTAATTAAGTACAGGTTGTGCTTTTGGAGGTATTCGGTCTTCATCAGAAACTATTACGAACACCTCAATTACATCTGCTGTGGGGACAAATGTAATAGCGGACAGCAAACGTAATTTTAGTGCGAAATCAGCTTCATATCACCTTTGAATGGCTGTTGCTTGAATTCGGATAAATCTGCATTGCATTGCATCTGCATTTTATGGATCCTGGAAGTAATTGAATTCATCATAGCATGTTCAAAATTCAAGAGTGTTGTTCTTGGAGACACTGCTGGTGGAAGTTCCTTCACTTTCCTAAGCAACGTAATTTACGTAGTCTTTCATTTTTTGGCAATGATGCATACAGTAAAGGGATAGCGTTGTTACGTTACAACCCATGAATTATATACATTTGATAAAAAATAGGCGGTACAGTTTTAAATGTACCATCTGCATACCAGTGGTCGGACTGGGCTAACAGTTGAAGACTTCTGTTTGTAGAGAAAATTAATATGCGGTCTTAAATGGGTCTAAAATTGAACAATTATTTATTCGGTGATTATCGATAAACTATATTTTCGGTCAATAATATTTCGATCAATTGCTGTTTCGATCAATTCCTTCGGTCAATTGTTTTCGAGCAATTTTCCTAAAACCAACAAAACGTAGGGTTTGATAGTTTAATGAATGGTACTAATAGTAGTAGAGAGTAATATATAAAGTAAATGTGAGAACGCCCATTTTCAATTAAAATAAAAAGATTTAGAACTAATACATGAAATTTAGTGCAAGCGAATCCAAAAGAAAATACTTCAATTAAAAATAAATCCCTTTATTTGTGTGGCGTACTATGCAAAGTTTTAATTAAAATCGAATGATACAAGGTTTTAAAGTCGGAGGTCTACCATGGAAACGCAATTTGTAGGTAATGAGATCAAATCGATGTAAGAATTAAATGAGAATATATGGGGCTCGATTTTCGTAAATTCAGTTTTATTGAATCAGATGCGAATACGTGGCAGAATAAAAGTCGATTATTTACAAAAGGTGTATCGGTATCAGAGCGCAACAATCGAGCAGTATCGAAAACAAATTGCAAGGGCAAATTCTCCAGTGTAGCTAATCGGATAAAGGAGAGCCGTCGCGATACAGAAATTCATTTCCGGGCAAAAATAACAAATCAAACGCCCATTAACCGACAAGCAATTTCGTTCTACATAAGAAAACCTTTAAGAATATTACGAGGTTGGAGCTTTTGGCGATATCGGCGAAGCGCAGAGGCCACACATCACGGCGCATATCGATCCGCCCCCGCTTTGTAACACTTACTATGATCCCCTTCTTTCAACTGCCACCATTTTTCTCGGCGCTTCTTTGTCCATTCTCTTTTTAATCAACGAAGCCAGGCTCAAGAGCTCCTTAACGACCGTCGACAATTTCATACTGTGGATGCAATTTTGTTTATTTACTTTTTTCACCTTTTGTCTTGGTTTCCTTCAATTTACGGCCCTCCGGTCTCTTTGCCGCGAATTTGCATTATATACAAAAATTTATTTAATATGGAAACCTCCGAATAATGGCTCCAGTTATGATGGCACTGGAGAAACGTGACGAAAGCGGACGACTTTACTTCGCGGCGTATTTATGGTCTTCCACCCTAAAATGTTCGTTTGAAAGGGCCACGTTTCTCATTTATAGGTAATAAGAAGTAGCAATAATGAATGGAACGCTTCTCAATCGAACGCGACGAAAACTGTTGCTTCCATATAAGAACCAAGACGTTTTCTGCATGTTTGTATACATCTTATGGAATTCTATAGCATCTGAAATGTAGCGTAAAATATATTTAAGCGATATGTTATGAGACATTAAACCAGAAAAGCTTTATAATAATATATATGTTACAGGCAATTTGTATAATTTTAGCCATTATATATATATACTCCCCAGACATTATATAAAATGCCTAGTCATTATATATAATGACTGCTCGGTTGCAGGCAATATGTATAATTGGAGGTTATGTCGAATAAACCAGCATCTCTGATTCTCAATTCTAGGCTGTGTATCATTCTGGCTTGTTTAGGTTAGTTGCAGCGTTTGATTGTGTTATATGCATCCTTACATGAGTTGGCCTGTCTCCCGTAATGTTCACCGGTCGTTGCCTGATGCCGCTGATGAACTAACCTGCCATAAATACCTACAAATTTTAAGAAACCCATTTGCTAATTTGGCTGAGTGTTAACTATACTTTAAAACATACATTTCTCAAAATGCATACAGCTCATTAGTCATTATGTAAAATGCCTGTATTATACAAGTTGTCTGTAACAAATACATAATTTTAGGGTTGATATTCATAACTATTTAACAATTCTAGATCGAAAAATATCACATTTTCATTCTAATAATATAAATTTCTGTGAAAACCAGTTTTACGAACCTCAAAACTAAATTCAGAAAAGTTTCTACAACACAGAGCAGGAAAACTGCCTACATTTAAGCAATAAGACTTAAAAACGGAAAAATAGATGCAATATTAGATAGATAAAGTAAGTCTAAAAATAAAGAGGGTGATTTCTCAAGCAATTTCATGAAGAAAAGTTATTCTTCTTTTTCGATTAGCCTGTTTTAATCCCCTGCTACATAGCCCTCCTCTATATTTTTCCAAATATCTCTATTTTGGACAGTTTGGTATCAATTCCCTCCTGCGGTCGTCTATTGGCCATTTATCGTTCTTCTATCTTACCGCGGTCCCATCCAGACTTGGTAACCTCGATCTTAAGCGAATTTCCTCGTTGAGCATTTTATCCGCGCTTACTATTTTCCACTTCATTTCCCTTTGTTTCACTTTCAATTTGTTAACATTTGTGGCGTCGTTGAGTTTCCAATTCTTAAGTTATCATGATTAAGACACCTGCTCTCAGAGTTAGTATTTTCCTGTTCTGAGTATATGATCAAGTTTACCAAATACGACCGAACTTCGCGTAATCTTCTTCGATAGTAAATAGAGTGACCTTTAACAGAGAAAAAATCGTTTCATATTGGAGGTTTGTTAAGGGTGTATGGTAGAACGGAAGTTCGTACATTTTTTTAACTTACAAAAGTGCAGTGATGATTTGAAACATACGCATTTGTCATTTTCCTACAAATTTTATTACAGTTTTTGCCGATTGTGTGAAATAATAATTATTATTTGTAGTGTGTAAAAATAAGTTACATGGCTTAAATTTGAAAAACCGAACGAAAGCCATAAATAGTATATTATACATCAAGGTAGCGAAGCGCAATATTATAACCTGAGCGTATATTAGATACTGAGCGCGCAGCGCGAAGTATCTAAAGCGCGAAGGTTATAAGACGATTCGCTACCGTGGTGTATATACTATTTTTTGCACTACCAAACGGCTTAATACCTAAATTCCCAACAAATTTCGAAAATATTTTAACTGTCAACCTGACAATACAGCTCTTTAAAACGTCAAAATTAAAATAATCATATTTGGTAACTTAGCAATTTATTAGTTACCACGGTGAAAATTGTTTATTTTACTTTCTCTCCCTTGGTAGAGAAAATCAACTTCACGACCTAACGATAGGCCAATAACGGTGCGTTCTGAGACTAGTAGTGCAAAAACGTATTTACACACGTATTACATACAATACTTTTTGCAAGACCACAACCCACAAAATATAACTTTTTTAAGTAATTAAACATTCGCAACACGCTACGATTTTTTAAAAGATTGAAATTTTTTTCTACAACCACCACTAAAAGTAGGCCTTTTAGCGCTAGCTTTTTTCACTAAAAGTGATGTTTTATAATTTAGCGTGTTTAAAAGGCGATCAGCTGTTTACTTTTAGCACATGTGTTATATATAAAGTGAAGTGAGGTTATAAAACTATAATTTCGAACTGGAAGTGAGGTTGTAAAGTTATTCTAGTTACTTCTTACGTTAGGGGTAATGTTTTTTTAAATAATTAAAGCGTTATGTAATGAATAAAGTCAGATTTGTACTATTATAATTACCTTTGATAACTGACTTTGGCAGTACTGGCTCCACAAACATTCACCTGCGCGTCAAGGCCATCTCTTTATTATGACATAAATTATAACTGTCATAAATGCAAACCTTTGTTAAATCGACATTTATGGATTAATAACAGAAAATTTTGGTCGTAGAAAAAATATTGTATGCAAACTCGTGCTAAAAGTGTTATTGCACTCGACATGTTATGAAACTCAGTCTTCGGCTTCGTTTCATAATTTTCATGTCTCGTGCATAAACATTAACTTTTAGCACTTGTTGCCAAGGGCGTAGCCGGGCTTGCAGTTAGAGTGGGGCAAAAATTTATATACACAATTAACTACTATTATTATTATAGTTTTACTTCATTTTTACAAATTACAAAAATTATAAAGTTAAATTATCATCAGATTTTGCAAATCTGCTGCAGATCGTTTTATGATCTCATCTTTTAGCATACTCCTTTTTTCCAGTATCATTTTTTTATGTACACTTGGCAGCCATAGTCCACGAAAACGGTCTTCTGACATTCTTTATCCTTCTAGGTATTATACGATAGTTCCGCCTGATTTTTAAAATTACATGAAATATCTGCGTATTTTATACAGTTTTCAAGTGTCATGGCAGGTTTTCGAACTTTTTTCTCGGCACAGAACGCACACACAGAGTCAGATATTGGAAGTGGGACAAAAACGTGCTCGTTCGATATTCGGTGTGATATGACCTGAAGAGTGGTACTTATCGCAGAACGACATACCCTTGCTGTTGTAACATGTACAGCTCCATGGTATGGTATTCAGTGGATTGCGTCGTATGAGCATGCGTCTTCCTCAATTGCTTTTATCTAGAATCACATGTATGACCTATTATAGGTTCTTTGTTTTAAATCTTATAGAATGAGAATTGCAATAATGATTACAAATCAACTGTCTTTTGCTCTTTATAAATGTTTAGGGGTGGGCAACTGCTTGTTGCATAAATAGCTATTATCTACGACAGTGTGTAAAATTGCCTTTTTGTTGGCAGTTTTAAGTTTGTAAAACGACTGTTTAATAACATGTTTTCATTAGTTTACGTCGTAACGTGTTTGAAAGATTTTATTAGGCACGTTGTCAGTAGCAACGTGTTTTAAAATTTTTAAAACGCACAAAATTACGACCGGTTGCTGGTAATCCTAATTTACATTAAAAAAAAATTATATTTACCGTGTTTTCTAGATTCTATCGTACATAAAATATTGTACGATACACATGCGTAAAGCATCTTTAGTCACTCACGGGGCTTAAAACGCTTGCTCTCTCTACCCCACTCGTGACTAAAAAGTAGCTTTACGCACTTGTATGGTAAATTACTATTTTGACAATATCGACATAGTCATGACTGAACTGCTTTATCAAGCAATTTCTTTATACGTTCGATACGGCAGCTTTTGTTAAAAAATTTAAACGTCAACTTTTGGTATTGTTGGTATACGTAAGTGTCAACTTTAAAGGTGAGAGTGCAAAAAAAATCAATAATATATTTAAAACAGAAAGCTGACTTTTGTTCTTTTTTTATATTGAAGCTTTCACTTTGTAAATTAACCAGCACTACATACATTTAATTTTTTAAAGTTTATATATTTTTACACCTATACATTTCCAATATTCATTTGCATACGCTCGAGAACGGCAGTCTATTTAAAATGCTCCCATAGTTCACCGCATGTCAACGTTTCGAACTACTCATGGGCGTCCTAACAGCTGCTTTGTCATTTAGTATTTGCCGTTGAAAGTGTGTGGATACGTAAACTAATTATCCAAATAGTACGTTATGGAAATTACTTATTCAGAGCCGTTTCACATTGTTTGTACAAAACCCAGAAATGCCAGCGTGAGATACGTTTGCAAATTGTAGCACAAATTGTAAACGGCTGGGACGATTATAAAGACTTCACTATTTACATTAATCTTATCGTTTTCCTATTAACAGTCCGTTAGATTACGAAAATTCTATGTCCATCGATAGTAGGTACACGGGTCATATGAATTTTTTATTTTATACGCCAATTATCTACCAATGATTAAGTTTAAAGTACTTAAAGAAGATGCTAATACCATTGATGAATATGAAACAGGAAATATTAGTTGTAATTACCTTTTTCTGAATGCTGGACATTACAGTGTTATCGAATTTGACGCCAATTTATACCATGATATGTACTAATATTTCTACAAAATAAAAATGTAGAAAGTGAACATTAGCAGGGAATCTGTAACTAAACGCGAAAAATGTACAGGAATGAATGAATTTTTAAAATTTATATCTAATATATAAAATCCTAACTGACAATGATAGATAATCCGAAAATTTCAACAAAATTTGCAGACCTCATCCACTAAGACATGATTTTCCGAAATTCCAACCTCAAGGGATAAAAATGGCTTTTATTGACTGCAGTTTTATCCGCTTGACCGACAACCTAAGAAGTTGCAATTCGGCACATCAGTTCGTTTTACAAATCGAGTCTAATCATTTTCAAGGTTTTTGGAAATGCACCCCCAAAGGAGTTCAATGAGGTAGATTGTTTTTACAAAGATTGACATTACGCGGTAACTGTTACAGGTACGACGTTGAAATTCCGCAAATCAATTCCTTTTACAAATCGGATAAAACGGCTTTCTGGGTTTTTTAAATCACCCCCCAGGAGTTAAATGGGGTGGATGTTGTCAACCCCTAAAGGTACGCATGTGGATTCGCAGCGGCTTATGGAACCCTTCGTATCTCTTGCGATTTTTTTTTTAAATTCACCCCTAGAAGGAGTAAAAATAAAAAGGGGTAAGGAGTCTTAATAACCGCAAAACTTGGAAAGATGAAAATTTGCAGGATTCACCCACTTACTACGTACACACCCACTATAACGCAGTTTATCGAAATTTCAATCCCTAAGGATATAAACGGGACAAAAATGGTTTTGTATTTACTGTGGCTTTATTCGCTTGACCGGTCGTCTGGGAAGTTAAAATTTGGTCAATGGGCCGTTTTAAGAGTTTTTTAGAATTCACTTCCCGAAGGGGTTAAATGGGATAGATGTGTTATTCTACAGATCTTTACATAGCGGGAACTATTGCAGGTATAACATTGAAATTCGGAAAATCGGTTTTTTTACAAATCGGGTCGGTTTCTAAAGATCGCTATTACGCGGTAACTACTGCAGGTAGAAAGTTGAAATTCCGGATCATTTCCTTTTACTAATCGAGTCGAACAATTTTCAGGATTTTTATAAATTCACTCCCCAATGGTATAAATAGGGTGTGTGTTTTTTACAAAGCGAGAACTATTACATTTAAGAAGTTGAAATTTGGCAAATAATTTCCTTCTACAGATCGGGTCAAACAATTGTTTAGTTTTTTTTTTTAATTCACCCCCCAAATGGGTTAAGTGGGGTAGATTTACTTTCCTAAAGATCGCCATTACTCGGTAACTACTGCAGGTAGTTATTTGACTCCGACTTCCTACAACGTACTGCAAGAAAGACGCAGACATTTTGAACGCTATTAAAACCGTGCAAAGCACGGGGCTGCTAGTTTTTATTTAATTTTTATCATTATGGCCTGACCCGTATTTATCAGACAATCCTCGAAGACATCCGTCTAACTGCTGCCTTTTCAATGTTCTTCAAACGCAACCATTTAAGACCCACTTGAACAGTTGTAATTTAAATTTGAATCTGGTTCACCTACAGATTTGCATAGCAACAGTAACCGTGTTTAAGCTCTGCACGAGGTTTAACTAGGTTATCCTAGTTGATACAACCCTACCCTAAGTAAATGTTAAAATTCAGCGTAACTATAAAACTTAGTTTTTTTATGAACATGCTTAGTTTACCTTGATTAAAGCGAACTAAAAATAACAGATAAGCTGTGGAAATGAAAATATGTAAAAAACGACATTTATATAAGTAGATAATATTACTAGTTTCAAAAGAAGGTAATGAACTTGTTTTTATGCCATACAGTGCAGATTTATACGATTTTTATTGATCTTCTTTCAGAAACTCGTTAAAATTGTTATATTTGTGCAATTAAATTAGAATCTTGAACTTTCACAAATATTATATGAATAATTCTATTTATTCGTCATGTATTACTTTGTTAGCTGTATATATTCATTATTATTCTGTATTATTGTTGCATTTTAGACAAAATTAGTTGGTTCAAACTGCATCAGTGGCAATGGGATAAACGTAAGACGTTCATATGGACAGCGTTAAACAGGTAATCAGTTACAAAACAGTGGAACTTTTGTTGGAAGACTTAGAACTGTCAAAACTCCACAACTTGATCAAAGTTATTGAAAGTGATACAAAAAGTAGTATTAAAAAATTCCAATTAAATGTCAGTCACAAGTATTGAATGTTCAATAACACTTCCAACGGATCTAGTAATTGCCATTAAATGATTATCCTTTCCGTACGAATTAGTGTCGATGGTTTTTTAGCAAGGACCGGACCATTTTCCATGTTTACAGACAAGATCAACTTTTCCAGAGATAAAATGATTCATTTTCATAACAACCACCTATCATCTCAAGAAAACCCACATGAAACACGGTTCCAGTCTTTTGTAAATATGTGTGTGTTTGTATGGTTGAGGATTATTTAATTGGGTCACATTTTCTTCCTCTATGATTGAATGGCGAATCATATCATCAATTTCGTGTAAATGAAAAACTGTGATTTATGCACGACGGGTTCCTCCACATTTCGCCTCAAATGTACGTGAGCTCCTGAATATTAGATATCCTGGCCATTGCATAGGACAGAGGCGTCCACATCCATGACCTCCAGGATCACTGGTGGACCTCAATGCTTTACATCCTTTCTTGTGTGCTTTTTTAAAGAACTCGTTTACAACAACCCGATTGAAAATGAACTAGATCTTCGAAACCATCTTATGCAAAGCCGTGAAACGTTTGTTTTTTGGGCATAACTTGAAAAGTCTAGGTGAAATTTATATTCTGAATACTATTCAGCATTAGAATGCTCTAAATGAACCATGTTAGTATTTCTTACTCCTTCTTGGCTCTTCGTAACCCATTTATGATCATGGCCTGCCGCTTACGAGCTTCTCAATCAAATTCTAATCTATTAGTGCAAGGTACATACTTTTCTCTCACATTATTCAATTTTTCCTATCCTCCGTTATTCTTCTTCAAAGCTGAAACCTTCTATTTCTACGTAATCTTATACATTCACAGTGATCACGGGCTTCCCCGGCTTTTTCTTTTTTCATTTTTTTAAAGATTCTTTTACTATCTCTCGTCTCGTTCATCTTCTCTAAAGGACCTAACCATCCTCTTCTATACTACTCTTTATTTTACTATTTATACTTGGCTGGCCGTATACATTCTTCAGTTCAAAGTTAGGTATATCTTTACTTCCATTCGCGATTTTCCATTACGGCTTCTAAACTTTGTAGCAGGATTTTATATTCCCAAATAAGTAGGGCTCTTTCATTATTTTTATTTATTGTCTATACTTCAGCTCCGTGCGCTACTACTAGACATTTAACAGTTTTGTATAGAGTTAGCTTTATTATTTTTAACATAGAATTTCGGCTTAGACCGCGTAGTATTTGTGGATGGCACCTTCTGAACTCGTGCAAGAAACCGCGCGATGGCCATGCTCTTTGGTGGCTCGTGTTGTTTGAGTACCTTGAGAACCAGGATACTTAAGTAGATTTGGCCTTGTTGCTGTTTGTGCATCTATATTCACTAACGTTTCGCAAGACCTTGCAGTTTCAATCATCAGAGTGAAAGTCGCACTAAGAACTGAAAAACGGCTCGACTGATAAGATAGGACGTGTCCTGAAATGATGCACATCAAAACTGAGTTCACGAGCAAGGAAACTTTGGGTAACGGCTTCGGATCGGTAAAAGACAAAATTCCAAGTTTAAAAACCGCTGGCGTATATCGCATTCCTTGTTCTTCTTGCGGCTCGAGTTATATTGGACAGACTGGTCGTTCCGCTGATCTAAGACTTCACGAACATAAAGGTGATTTCCAACACAAACGCATCACAAAATCAGCCGTAGCTGAGCATACGTTTACAAATAGGCACACTATAGAATTTGAGCACGCCAGACTACTTGCCAGAATACCTCACTACTTCCCGCGAGTGATACGTGAAGCCATAGAAATAGAAAAACATCCAAATAATATAAACAGGGAAGATGGTATTAAGCTTAGTAAAACGTGGACTCCTGTGATACACGATCTAAAGCATTACAACCACTGTGCGTCATACGGCCACGCTCCACGGATTACGTTGCACTCGAACAACCAATCAGCGTTACGTCACTCCGCGCGCCTGGCACAGATGACTATAAATAGCTCCACGCCGACCTTCAGTTCTTAGTGCGACTTTCACTCTGATAATGCAAGCTGCAAGGTCTTGCGAAACGATACTGAATATGGATGCACAAACAGCAACAAGGCCAAATCTGCCTAAGTATCCTCGTTCTCAAGGTACTCAAACAACACGAGCCACCAAAGAGATGGCCATCGCGCGGTTTCTTGTTCGAGTTTACAAGGTGCAAGGCACATTAAGCCAAAGAATTCTGGGTGTTCATCCACAAATACTACGCGGTCTAAGCCGAGATTCTACGTTAAGAATAATTCGAGTAACCGCGAAAGCCTCAAACAGTACATATAGTTAGCTTTGCATTAAGGAACTATCTTTTGATTTGAACATGTATTGGAGGGCCTAATAACGCATTACCAAAAATGTTATTTAGCTATTATATCTGCTGACATTATTTTTCTTTAGCATTACCTAAGTATTTGAAATATCCTACCTTTTCGAACACTTAGCCCCCAAACTCTAGGTCCAGATGCTCTGATTGAGTACTTTTATGTTTTGCAGTTAGCTTTGTACTTGATATTAGCACGATATCGTCAGCATATGGGAGCACCTATGTCGTTCTGTTGAGAATTCTTCCTCTTCTTCTTTTAATAGGTCTGAGACCTGTTTAATCCAAAATTATTGTTCTTGCGACACAGAAGACCAACTGTCCTTTCATCGTTTCGGTGGTCTTCCTACTGGTCGTGATTTCCCAGGCTTGCTATCCCTAGCTATTTAGGAAGTCGATTATTAGCAAGGGGGTCCAGGCCATGACACTGGCTCTTTTGCCAGATTGTGGGGTAGGCCATTCCAAGACACACTAAGTTTTGTTTGTTTGAAATATATTTGACATTAAAAACTATTTTGACAAGGCAGTTCATATAAGTTCCAAAAATGCCTTTGAAGTGTTACGTATCAGGCTGCAAGTCAACTTACGCTGCATCAGTTTCCATCTAATAGAATGGTGGCACAAAGATGGAAAGACGTTTTACATTTAGAACACTGGCGGGTTGGAAAGGCTAGTGTTGTGTGAAAATCACTTTAAAAGAGCAGATATAAAGGGTAATAAGATGAAGAGAGTTGTTCTGACTGCAATATCACTAGCTTCCAGGCAAGTTATTTTGAAGAAATTACCGTTTTAGATGAAGTAAAAATTAGTAACAATTTACTTGCAATAGAAAATGAGGTACCTACCCATTAGGAAATGTTTTTAAATTGAATATTGCGGTGAAGTTACGCCCTGCGATGTAGATAGCAGTGACTATAGATTTTTTTTTAACTGGCATGCATCACAATGACAGGGATAGTGCACTGACAGTTTGCTCATTTAGTGACTAAAACTAGTAATTTTTTGTTAAAGGTTGGTGCAGCCATGTTGCAAGATTGTGGTAGGCCATTCCAAAGGTCACTTTATAGGCCCAGTGTCATGGCCCGGAACACTATAGACCGCTTTGTTATTAGGCATTCTGGATACGTGTGCGTTCCATTCTCGTCCTCGTACTCTTGACCATCTTACGACGACTTGTACATTGCACCGTTCTCTGATAGTTTCGTTTGGTATACTATCGTAGAGTGTATATCCTGTTATTTTTCTTAAAATTTTTCATTTCTGTGGTTCCGAGTTTTCTTTTGGTAATTGTGGTGTCCGCGCTTGTTTCCGCAACATACGTCATTACAGGCCGGACGCAGGTTTTATAGATTCTGAGCTTTACTTCGATGTTCATATCGTTGTTTCTCCATATTATGTTAGATAAGCATCCTGACACCTTTGCTGATTTATTAATTTGTGATTTGACTTCTTGTGATATGTTCCTGTCGTTTGAGATTTCTACTCCCAAATAATAAAAACGCATGACTTGTTCTATCGGTTTGTCATTAATTGCCTGTTGAGAATTGTTCCCCTTTTATTCGTTGGTAGTTTCCTTATAATCTATTCTAGGCTATATTAAAAAGTAAGGTGGATAAGGGGTTGTCCAGTTTTAACCCTCTTATAATTTAGTACGCCTCAGATCAGCTTTCTTGTACCTTTACTTCAGCTTCCGCACAATTTACATATACCTTCATTAACTTTATCACTTTCGCGGTACTCGGAATTTGTCTAATATCTTATACAACCATTCTACTATGACTGAGTCATATGCTTGGCTAAGGTCATGTGCAGATACTTCTGAATTAGTTTCGTGATTTTTTCCAGAATCTGGTAGAACTGTGAAGATATAGTCGATGGTAGAACCGCTCTGATAAACCTCGCCTCTTTCTCCATAATCGACGTTATCATTGTATTCAAAATCTTGTATACCGTATTTACCAAAATAATCCCTTTAAAATTTTGGCACTGACTTTTATCACCCTTTATGCAGGGGTGGTATTATGGTTATATGCAAACTTGCTGGTATACATTCCTCTACCGTGATTAAGTCTTCTCCGGGAGCAGTAGTACTTTTCTGATTCCTTATTATTGCAACAATTTCTTCTCCTTTATTGGTGTATCATCTACTTCTTCTATATATTTAGCTTAATCTATTTCTTGATATACGTTTGGTTTATTTTCCTAGGATGCCATTCATAACTCAATAAAAAATATTCTCCATGTTATTACGCATTCTTTGATGCCACTTATTATATTTACCTTTTCATCTTTTCAGAGCGCTACCCTTAGTTGTCACTCTCTTTTTTTGTACCCTCACGTGCCTATAGAATTCTTTGCTTTTTTCGTTTTTGCTGTTTCTTCCATTATTTTTTTGTTCGTGGTCCCTTTTTTTTATTCGCCAGGTCTTTAACTTACTAAATGGTGATCATCAGAATTGTATATAACTTGTATATATTTTCTACTTCCTTACCCGCTTTCCTGTGCAATAATTTGCAAATACAAAGTATATTGTTATTAAAGACATACCACGAATTTTCAGATTAACGAGTGAACAAAGTTGCTTTCATACGTGTTGTACTCGTTAATTTTTTGCATAGTAATCTCTTGTAACTCGAAATTTGGTCGAAAAGGACTTCAGAATTTACAACTGTCAATTTGACGATTCGCAATTTCAATAAAATAGGTAAAAAAAGTGTCAAGTTTTTTAAGAGTTTTCGTTAAAAAAGACGACTTTCATGAATGCTATGCAAAATAGCTATTTATGCAACAAGTGCTAAAAGTCGACTTTTATGCGCGAGACATGAAAATTATGAAACGAAGCCGAAGGCTGAGTTTCATAACATGTCTCGCGCATAAACGACTTTTAGCACGCGTTGCATACAATATTTTATCTACGACCTTAATTTTACCGTTATTAATCCATAAATATCGATTTAAGAAAGGTTCGCATCTGCGACGCTGCATAATAATGAATAGTAGCCTACGCGGCTGGCGATTGTTTTGGCCACGCCCGTGCTGTCAAGGACAGGTACGAAATTTAATTATTTATACTCCACATATGACTGTATTCATTACATAACGCTTTAATTATTTCAAAAACGCTTTACCTGTAACGCAAGAAGCAACTAGAATAGCTTTAAAACTTCAGTTGCAGTTCGAAATTGTAGTTTTGAACCTCGCGTCACTTTTAGCACATGTGCTAAAAGTAAACAGCTGATTTCTTTAAACACGGTAAACTATAAAACGTCACTTTTAGTGAAACAAGCGAGTGTTAAAAAGCCTACTTTTAGTAGTGGTCGTAGATAAAACTTATTTTAAACGTTCTACATACAGTGTAATAATACCGCGGGTTAATTACAACGTACAAAAAAATTTCAACTAAAATATACAGTCTCCAAAATAAGCGCTGCAAGCACAGGGATCTCGTAAGCGGTAAGAGATAGCCTAGGTTGAATTTGAAAATCATGACTTATTTATCCATTTTAGCTCATTTCTTTCAACACCATGTAAGGCCTATACCTCACCACACATCATAGAGTATAGTTTCAGTGTCACGAACTAAAAAAAATACAAAAATTCCTTTACTGTGACGTATTGGACAGTTGAAAGGGGGTATTGGTCTGCTTTCTTTTAAATATCTTATATTCGTTTAATTTGTAAATATACGGATCGGGCCATAATTATATACAGTGAATTTATTTTAATAGTAAACATAGTAGTTTCGTCTCTATGCTAGCATTTAATCATACAGGGCACTTCCATAGTTACCAATGATATCAATACATTAGAGCGTTTATTTTACGAGTTAACGAATTTGAATTAGGTACTTGCTAATGAGAAACTTTAATTTTGATACCGGATTGTAGGTATGCAACTAAAAAGTAGATATGTAGGAACAACTTGTGTGTTGTACCTTTTCTTTAGTGGTATACATTATAACTTTTAATTGTTTTTTTGACAAGTAATAATTCCTATGTTAACTCGTAAAATACACGCTCTAATTTATTGGTCCCATTTGTAACTATGGAAATGACCTGTATGATTAAATAGTGGCATAGAAACTAAACTGCTATGTTAACTATTAAAATAAAATCCCTGTATAACAGCAATGAGATAACATGAATAACAAAATAGAATGCTTGAGTAAGAAAGAGATGGTCATACGAAAAAAATATTTTAGTATGCATGTTTAGTTGACAAATGTCATAATTAAATTAAGCGTCAAGCCTTTGTCAAATTCGAGATTAGTAGGTTAGGTTTGTTTGTTATTTGACACAAACTGACGCAAAACTTAACCTGCAAATCTCGAATTTGACATAAACTGACAATACACTTCAGTACTGCCAACTGATTCAGGCTATCCAGGGCCTGCCCGTTTGGTTTTTTTATTGGTCTGTCTGTATATAATTGTGGCCCCATCGGTATTATACATTTATAACTACAGTAAAGTATTTTTATACAATAGATGAATAATGCTGAAATTTTTTATTGAACTTAATGTTACATATAAATAATAGTCTGTCTACTGCAACTTTTCCACAAAAGCTGTTCCTGAATGTTCGGTAGCATATAAAAAGCTAAAAGTGTAGGTTAGTATTCAATGACGGCTATTTACTTTTTGTTAGTTAGGTGTCACATCCAACCGGAGGATTCGAAATAATGGCATCATTTTCCTCAGAAAGTAGTTCTTTCAGTGCATAAAGCCGCCGCCAAAAAAATTGAGGATGTAGTTTAGATAACAACTATTATTTTTCACGCGCATTTCACTCTAAATCGCAGAGCTCTCGTGGTCGATGTTTCCTTTATTGCAGGGGAATATGAAGAACGAGAGCAGAGTCAATCGCAAACAACGTGATTCTTACAAATTTTCCGTTATTTACTGCAGATGTAATCAATCGAACGTGGAACTGTGACGGTTTATCGGTCTTACCAGGCTGAAAACGGTGACTCCAACAGATCCTGAAAAACATAGATTTTTTCTAGCTCGGGGCGATGTCGAAATGCTTTACATATTATCCCGAAATTCCTTTTAAAGTTTGGTCCCCGGAGGAAAGCGCGCGTTCTTTACTCTGCGTTAATGTAAGCCATGGATATCCCTGATTTCCTTTTTCTACTTTCTTTTTGTGCTTTTGGAGATTTAGAATCTCTCGATTGTGGACACGGTGCGTAATAGGGTCAGCAATGCTTTCTGCGGAGCGCTCTCATATATCTTTTGTGTACGCGGAAACGTTACCTACGCTTCGATAGGTCGACTTCCACAAGCCATTCGACCTCTAACTACGGCTACGGTTTTAGCTAATTTTACTATCAAATTGTTCCTGAATTATGCATGTATCTTCACGAGAGTGCATTAAGCGCAATCTGCACTCAATTAATTCACATTCATACAGGTTCCCCGTCTGGTTCTTTACAGTTTTTACATTGTCTGTATAGTAACACCGAACCAGTCGATAATCATATACCATTTGCAATAGAAGTTTACATTATTAAAAATAGAAAATAAACATATTGCAACTTTATATTTCAACAGTTGATGTTTTGCGGCAAATTGGTGGAGGCGCCGCACACCACTGACAAAAACTTATATATGACCATTACTTTTATTTGTAATGTCTTAATCTGATTATGTTTATTTAATGCGCAATTCTTAATTCTCAATAACTTAAAGTCAATTACAAACGAGCTTAAAAACCGTTCGTATGTAATTTTTTCGGATGTAATCAGGTGTACCTTCAGTTGAGCAAAAGGTATTTCCAGCTAGCACAAATAAAATCCTAGCTTGACTAATGAAACGTTCGGAGGCTTTTCTGATGGAGATCAGAGATGCGGGCAGAATCAATACCTAAATGGACGTAACAGCAGAACGGAACGTATCGAGTAAAAAGCGAATAACAAGCGCAGAACACGATCTGATAAGTACGCTCTTCAAGGCGCTGATGAGACCGCCAGACAGAGAAGTCGTTCTTAAAGCCTTGGCCTCCCTGTGTTATGGATTTTAGGTTTTTTGCACACAAAGACGTCCTCGAGTGGATTGACTTATTAGGGTAAAAAGTGCTGTAAATGGTTCGCTAACCTTAGTCTGGGCAATTATCTTGTAGACTCTTGGGATCTACATTCTAGTTTCTTTCGCAAACTAAGATTAGAACGTGTACCAGTGTTGATGTATATTGATGAAATGAAGGGTTGCTAAATCTACGATTTAATTGGTTGATTATCTACTTTGATTAATTTAAGAATAATATTGTACGTATCAGCTACATTTTAGTAAGTTACATAACAGGTGAACACAGCTGAAGCTTCCTAAGAATTATGACAATAGATAATATGCTACAAAAACAATATACGTTATAGATGCATACCTACGGGTATCCAACAAGCGATCCCAATATTTTATGCTTTAAGAACTTTTTGATAAATAAATGTATCTGAACAAAAACATATCAACTACACATTTTTCCATTTTTTAAATTTAAAAATAACGTATCTGAGATGGCCTCCTCTTTCGTTGATACATTGTCTTAAGCGATGTTTGAAATTTTCCATTACATATTATCTTGAAATAAAGACAATAGCCAGAAAAAGTGAATTATGTTGGACATAAAATGCCAGGAAATTAATACACATCTAAGAGGTCGAAAATCTACAGAAGCATGGAGGTTCATCAACAGAATTAAAGCAACTAATAAAGGAAAGGCACCATGAGGAACAATTGACAGAAGGAAGACCTAAAGCTAGCTCTGATACACTTCTGAAATAAATATACAAGGGTAGGAAATAACAGATTGACATAAATGTAATGTGATACTGAGAAACTCTTTAATATGTTGACAACTGTATACAATAGCTCCTTAAATGGACACAGTGGCAGATGAGTGGAAAATAGCTTAGCTATATCTCGTCCATCTAGTAAATCCCTACTACCCATAGCGTGTCTGATCATATCGTTCCAAGATACTTTTGGCCTGGATAGAGTGAGTAACCGGAAGGAGCTATTTGATGGGTAACTTCAATGAAAGAGTGGGAAAGTACCAAAAGAGTAGTACATGAGGTAACTTTTGGGAGGAAGTACTTAATAATAACGGAGAACGACTTATGGAACTCTGTGAGCAGAATAGGCTGCAAATATGGAAGGGATTTTTCACACAAGGAAATACACAAGTTCGCCTGGATATAACCAACAAGAAAGCTAAAATCCATATAGTCCATACAAATGGTAGAAAATAGGGGAGTTTTGATATTTGGTTCCTATATGTTTTTTGGGTCGCTGTACACGAATATCAGGTTTTCCAACAAAAATGTTGACCAGAAATGTTTTTTAAGCAAAAAAGGTGCAAAAACCTGAAACAATTCTTTGGCTCCGCTTGTTTGTTTCGCCATTTACTCATCTATTTCAGGCCAACCTGTACATTTTTACTTGAGTTATAATCCATTGTATTTCGAATTATTTAAAATTTTTAGTCCGCTCATTTTGTACCGATTCTGGAAAGCCCGAATTGCTCGTTATTGCGAAGCTCCAGCCTTCAGCTGTTTTTCGCTTGTTGGCCAATCTGCGGGCATTCTTTTCCTGCATTTCGACGAAGCAACTCGCTTCTAAGAAGGCGTTGTGTGTGCTTATTTCGCCACGACAATTAATTTCGTTTCCAAGAGCTGATAATCCGAATCAGGTACGATGGCGCTTTTCTGTTTGTTATTCCCATAGTAATTACATTTTCTTTAGCTCTTAAACAATGGTTTTAACTCAAGAATTTGACCTGGAAAACAAAGCCGCCGTCCTGTTTTAATCATCTACACCGGCTAATGCTCTACCTAACTTCTGCCATTGGAAACGTTGTTCTGCTCCGATCACGAGCGCATCCAAAGTGCTTCTACCCCGTGGTGTAGCAACTCCTCACCATTTGGTATCGCAACCCTTGACCAACATTTTTTCCCTGTCAGCAAGTAATGGGTGTTGCGAAATCAAGGTTAGTGCCGCTTTTGTGGTGGTTATTGCATTGAAAGTAGATAGTTTCCCGGCCTGCAAGTTAATTTTAGACCGGCTATTCCACAATTATCTAACGTTAAATTATATTCGATACCTGGAATTTGCATTCTAAAGCTATCAATTGTTAAAATTTGCATTTACGCTTATCATTATTGTTAACTTGTAAAGCTCAATTTCATACATGCGTTTGTTTTAATATTTAACCATTTATGCATATATTTAATTATGATTAATATTAAAGCTACGATTTTGGTGTGTAATTGAAACTATTGTAAAAGGAGCATTCACGCTTTTTTGCATTCAATAGCCTAGGCAGAAAGGTTTAATGATATGAGAGTGATAAGCTTATCCCTTGATTTATTTTGTGGTTACCATTAATTTAATAACCCGAAAGGGGTTCTTGATCTTTGTGCGTGTCGCAACCTTCGATATATTTACACCACTTTATTATGATATTTTATTTGTGATCAAATTATTTTTAATGGTTATTGCTGACTCTACAAGTTTTTCAGTTCTATTAAATAAACGCCAGTCACTTGTAGTTTATCCTTTATTATTTGAAATCTTTGGATTCCTGGCGCCCATTTTTTTTAAAGATATTACAGGGTGCACAGCTGGTGATTTGAATCCACGACCATATAGCCCAATTTGAGCTAGCTCGGCCATCGCGGTAAGTAAAGAGTTTTCAGAGCTACCGTGGTGTATAAACTGTAGAGGGGTTCTTCTGCGATTTTTTTACTACCATCGATTAATTTTAATTAATTAATCGCAGGTCGGCTTCCTTATTGTTTCAAACCGATTTTTTTAGTTTTTCTAAAATTACCCGAAAGCTATCCATTTTTCGTAAATGTTGAACCTGTATGAAATGAAAGAAGATAAAATTTCCTACATTATGTACTGAGGTTTTTTTCTCCCACCAATCGTTCAGCCGCGAGAGCGCCGCGAAGTTACATAATAGGAAAACAAAATAACGTCATCAAAGTAGGAGAAACCTGAGTATACAAAGAAGCAGAATGTGGCTTTGATCACTACCTACTTAGGGCTAAGATGTATTTTCCATTGTTGTAAGTTACAACCAGTACACGAAAACGAGAAACGAGAATATCAGTTTTATTAAGGTTGGGAAAGCGTTAATTCAGAATTTGAAGTCAGCAAGGGACTACGACAAGGATGCTGCATGGCCCCCACACTATTTAAAATCTATTTAAATGTAGTCCTCAGAGAATGTCGAAGGAAGTGTGGAGATGAGGATGACGCTTCGTACATGCTAAGCAAATTCGACAAGTTGTATCGGAAATGAGACTTACAAATCAACTCTAAGAAGACTGAATATATGATTGTAGAAGAAATTAGTCGAGATTTGGCGATGGAAGAAAAAACTGTGATAAACTGCAGTCAACGCTATACGTATTTAGGTTCCTTAATATCGAGTAAAGGTGGAACTGATGACGAAAGTCACGAGATAGGGAAAGGGAGAGTATCACTTCGACAGTTACAATGGTGCAAAAATACCAGCAAAATCTTAAAAGAAAACTATAAAAAACGATAGTGGAAAGTATTGCGATTTATAGCGCGGAGCTATGAGAAATAGGCGAGAGCAACAGAAAGAAGGTAAACGCGATGGATGGAATTCTGGAGATGTAGCTGTGGGTTGATGAAAATGGGCCAAGTTAAAAATGAGGAAATTAGAAATAGAATGGGAATTAATATAGATGTCATGAATACAATTGAAGGAAAGAGATTGAACGGATACGGCCATATGAAGAGGATGGATGGGTAAACATAGCCTCACAGGATATGGAACCCTTCACAAACAAATTAGACTGCTCTAATTATCAAGGCATATTTATAACAAGTACACTTCGTCGTATTTACGGCAAAATTTTAAGAGATCATATTAAAAACAAAAATAGAATCAACGAGGATGAAGAACAATCTGGGTGCAGAGCAGGAAGGTCATGCATAGATAAAGTTTTCAGTCTAAAGCAAATAGTAGAGAAACGTATTAG